>JAECUM010049803.1:0-15532 GCA_016617855.1 Megalonaias nervosa | reverse complement strand
AAAAAACAAACAAACAAACAAGCCCATACACTTAGCAGCGTATATGAAATCAATCTTTTCGAAATTGCGGAAGCTTGCAGAATTGAAAAAGATCAAATTTCCACCAAGGTCATTTTGATCTTTTAATCTGGTGTGTATGACAAGCTCATTGTGAAATTGAATGAATCAGGAGTAAATGAATCTATCTAATCCCCTTCTGTTCATTCTAATGTATCCATTGGTGTTATATGCAAGTTATAATACACCATGGGCAGCATTAAACAAACAGACTCTATGAAACCCATGACGGGTTTGGACGATTCGATTTAATTAGCGAGGTAGACGGAATATGGACCATATTAGGCCTATGAAGGGTTTGGAAAAATCCGTTGAATTAACCAGGTAGACGAAACATGGACTATGCTATTCGTATGCCGGGTTTGGACAATTCCATTGAATTAGCCAGGTAGACGGAATATAGACTACATTAGGCCTATGAAGAGTTTGGAAAATTCCTTTGAATTAACGAGGTGGAGGGAACATGGGCTGTGCTAATCCAATGCCGGGTTTGGACAATTCCATTGAATTAGCCATGTAGACGAAATATGGACTATATGTCTACATATTTATTTATACAGTGCATTCTAGTTTCAATTTTCAAAGGTAGGTATCAACAGTATATTCCAAAGAGTTTTTAAATGATGCTTATTCTAGAATACTATCGCATTGAAAGGTATCTATCAATCTTATCACTCTGGCTTTCTATATCTCCAGTTTGGAAACAACATATATGACAACAAATATGGTTTTTGCCAGGAGCCGGATCTTTACTTGAAGAAAACATTAGACTCAATCACTCTTTATTTGTCCATATACCCACCCCTCTCTCTCTCTCTCTCTCTCTCTCTCTCTCTCTCTCTCTCTCTCTCTCTCTCTCGTTCTGTCTACCTCAGTTCTGATAAACCTAGAGGTAATATTTATTTATGTTAGAAGTCACATAAGTAGTATAGAAAAAACGGGTTCTGCCTCACTTTTGGAGGGTATCAAAGAGCGATTTTTGAAAATTGTTTAAACGATGAACGTGATTTGGCTCAGTTTTGGGGTACCAATGCAGTGAAAAGGCGGTTCTGGCTCAGTGTTGATGGTATCAAAGGGGGGTTCTGGCTTACTTGTTTGGTCGTTTTAGGGGTATCAAAGAAGACACTATGGGGTACACACCCCTTTTTGGCTGTTTTTATGCATCAAAGGGGGTTCTGGCTCAGGGTCGATGATATTAAATAGGGTTTGGGCTCACGTTTGGACTATTTATTTTTGGATCAAAGCAGACCAAAGGGGGTTCTGGCTCACTTTTTTGACTATTTTTCAGATATCAAAGAAGATCAAAGGGGGTTCTTGCGCAGTGTTGATAGTATCAAAGGGGGTTCTGGCTCACATTTGGTGGTATCAAAGAAAACAAAGGAGGTTCTGGCTCACTTTTGGTTGTGTTTTGATGGCATCAAAGAAGATCAAAGAGGGTTCTGGCTCAGATATCAAAGAGATCAAAAGGGGTTCTGGCTCACTTTTGATTGTGGTATCAAAGAAGATCAAAGGAGGTTTTGGTTCTCTTTTGGTTGTGTTTTACGGGTATCAAAGACGTCAAAGGGGGTTTTGGCTCAGTGTGATCTATGCAGATTAAAGGAGTTTTGGCTCAGTGGTTGATGCGGTAGTGTCCGTACGCGAAGGTGTGTATGCCATCTCGTGAGTATCGTTTATCATCGAACGTGCATAATCCTTTCTTGTCTATGAGCGCCATGGAAAGTCGATGGGCATGAGATCGGAACTTTTTAATGGAGTAGTACTGGAAGCTGTCGTGAAGCGCTTGATGATAATGCTCGAAAGACTCCACGTGGTCAAGGACGGCATTTTATTTTTACCCCTTTAGCTTTTGTATTCACGTGTCCGTCCTTGAGGACGAAGCTGTACATTTTAGCGCGAAGTCCGACGAACTCTGTGACGGGCATTCCATTGTTTCCAATGACATTTTTATTGCTGTCACAGTGGAACTTACTATGTGTGGGATAATCGTTGAGATCGAAGAGGTGTTTGTATTGATGCAGATCCGCTTCGACGTCATCGATGTGAATTTCGTTCAAGAGCGAGTCGGTATGGGTCATGAGCAGCGTGGTTTTATCACCGTACTTGTGTTTAATGTACACATAGTGGGATTTTTACATGAACACTAGGGACAGATCGAGGATGGCCGAACCGACGTACACGGATTTGTCCAGCATGAGATTGTTTTTTTTCTTCTTCTGGATTCGATGGCAACTAACTCTTCGTCAAAGATTTTAATGCGTACAAAGGCACCAATTTATCACGTCGTTGAACGTCATTGACGATTTCGATGTTTTTTCGGTTTCGGTTGTTTTCCATGGTTATTCCGAAAACGCTATTGCTCATGAGTTTGAAGAAGTCTTTGTCAAACGCCGACTTGGCAAGGGTACGTTGTTTTGTGTTGAAAAAGTCGATGAAGGGTTTTATCCACGGAGATTGTTTAAACTTGAGTGCTTGATGAATTTTTCCAAGACGAGATTAGTGAGTGGGGGCGATATAGGGTCTATGGGGTCTTAGTGTTACATTTGGTCGTTTGCACTATAGGGTCAATGGGACTTTAATGTGTCTTAGCGACTTCCTTTCTGGGATTTCGTTTACCAGCCGATTTATTGCGGGTTATTTACGATCTGTACTGTGAGATACCACCAAAAACATGATGGTGGTACCTTTAAATGTACACGAGCGACTCATTCTGTTAAAAGCCTTGCGCTTTCATCTCGATACTTCTCGACCTACACGGGAAAAAAGATTCGTCAACTTTTACTCACTGAAGATGTTTACGAAGATGTGTGTGTAGCTTGTGACTTACACCCTCACTAGCCAGATGTACGTGACTGGAAACGTTTGGGTTTCGAGCGTTGGACAAAAGAAGTGGCACACTATGCCCAACATTTGTGATCATAAATTCAAACGTTCAGTGAGAAAAGCAACTTTTAAACCTGTGTTAGCCACAGTGTCAGAAGAAGATGAACCGGACATCGAGGAAAACCACTCCATTCAGGACAGGACCATCATTGACATGGACATCCCCGAAAGGACACTCCGGGGGGACCCCTGTGTGACTGTGCCAAGTTTAGAGCATCAAAGAACATTACAAACTGCCCCTAGGACACCGCACCTTCGTCACCAAAAAGGTTGTACTGTGACTTGTTTATATTCAGCTTTGGTCGTTTTCATGTGTATTTTATCGATGTACTTAACGATTTCACTTTTATATATTTTTGTTTTTCGTGTTCAATTTTAAAAATGTTTTGTGTCCTGAAAAACGTATAAAAACTCATATTTTGTCTGTCTTCGTTTCAAAAGTGACATTCCCTTCATTATGGCTACCTCTGCTGTCTCTGCTCCCTCTTCCAACACTTTTAAAGTCATCGACGAAACTTTTTAGGCCTTGTATCTTCGAGATCCCTTTATCATGTACTGGACCGAGCGGTTCAGGCAAAACCAATTTGTCAAACGTTTGATTGAATATAAACATCATTTGATCTATAGTCCACCTCAACGTATCGTTTGGTGTTACAAAAAGTGGCAATCGGCCTACATTCTCCTGCGAGAAAGTCTAGGCGATTAATTTCTTCGAAGGGTGTTTGTGGAAGGCATTCCTGGCGAAGACGACGGGATCGTGTTTGACCGCAGTCAAACCCATCTGGTAATCTTCAACGACATATCAGGAGAAGACGAAGAAGAAATTAAACTGTGGTTTATGCGCAAAGGGATTTTACATCACCCAAAATTTGTTTCAACAAAGTAAAGCCCATCGCACCATCAGTCTCAATGCTCATTACGTGGTCTTGTTTAAAAGCCGTAGACATAAATCGCAAGTGCAAGTGTTAGTCAAACAGTTAGTAACTCCTTACCTGACTCATGCGTACGACGATGCCACTCAAACCCCACACGCCTATTTACCCGTGGATTTAAAACCCACTACCCCCGATTATTGCGATTTCGGACCCATCTGTTTCACCACTTGTGCCAAGACGGAGGGCCTGTCGTGTACACGTCCCCGTCGACGTAAAAAAAATCTGTTAAAAGCTCGGACACTTTTGGTCTGTCTCACAAATTGTCAACATGACGTCCCTTTAGACTCATGTTCCCGTCAAACTGATTCGTGCTTTCTACGGCATCATTCGCGAAACAAAAATCCACAAATATGTGCTCGTATCTTAGAAGCCAGTCTCACTAAAATCTTACGATGGTTTACGGTGACAGCACGTCAATTACTGCAAGGCATAATTCACATTCCACATCAAAACAAACTCTCTTTTGAGAGAAACAAAGTAGCCTTCACGTAATCGGCATATCTCCGCATCAACACTTAAACCAAAAAGCAAATCATTTTGAAACCTGGAGGTTCTCTCGGAGGTGTCATCATTCGCTCCGTCTTAAAATTGGATCCCAATGCCCCCAAAGTCACACCCAAGACAAAAGCCACTCCCCGACCCAAACGTGCCCAGAAGAAAAAGAGCATTAGTATCAAGACCAGGTCACAGCCCCAGAAAAAGGGACGTCCCCAGAACAAACCACAGAAAGCAGTTTCTACCCGCAAGAGAGGCACTTCGGCCAGGACGGAACTTACATCAAAAAACCACGACGGTGACCGCGTCTCCAGTAGCCTCAGATTCTTCCACTTCTCCGTTGCTGGTGATGCAAGCCAAACCCGATCTGACACGCGTCTTTCCTAATTTGATGAAAAATTGGAAACCCGTGTCTACAGGAAATTCTTTAGCGGTGATACCCTCCACCTCTTTAGCTGCTGAGGCAGCTGCTAACGAAGTACCCTCACCGAAAATCAAAGTCTAAGAGAGATCGTGCATGTTAGAGAGTTTACTGAATTTATCCAAGCAAGAACTGACCCGATTTTGTCAGTTATGAACCCCTCCACGACGCGTGATGCCTGCTATGAAAATGATACTACGGACCAACAATCAGTGGCTACGCATTCCACTATAAAAAAGACCTGGGGCAACCGATGGGTATCAGTGTTTTTTTGCTCCTGAACGCCAAAAGATGTCACCCGCCAGAAGTGCACACCACCAACATCGTCATTCTCCTTTAAAAAAGGAAAAGGTAAAAGAAAAGGACAGTCTCGTTGTTTGACCCCGCATCCGAAAAAAAGCTTAGCCAAGCATCGACGTCTACCCCAGAAAAGACCCAATCGTCAAAAGAAAAAGAGGAGAAACCAAAAGGGATGACTTTTTGGCGCTGGAATGGTAGAACATATGCTCAAACAGTCTGGTCTATTAAATGTTACCCAAATATACATCCCCCAAAAATAAGATAAAAAGGACGTATGTCAAGCAATGGACTTCAGTTTTTTGCTCCTGAACCAAATAGATGTCCCCTAAAAGAAGTGCACACCACCACTGTCGTCGTTCTTCTGTCCAAAAAGGAAAAGGAAAAAGAAAAGGACAGTTTCATCATTTGACCCCGCATCCGAAAAAACGCTTAGAAAAGCATCGACGTCTACCCCAAAAAAGACATCATCGTCCAAAGAAAAAGAAGAGCAACCAAAGGGTAGAATTGTTTGGCGATATGGAAAAAAAAGTTGTCACATTTTTGACGAAGCAATAGTCAAAGACTTCGTCAAAAAGACTGGTAACAAACCCTTCGACCTATTCCAAAAAATAAGATAAAAGGGTGTATGCCATGTCATCGACGTCAGTGTATTTTTTGTGTGTGCCACGGAACAGACAAAGATGTCAACCCCCAGAAGCCATCCATCTTCCACCCCCAAAGGAAAGAAAAGAAAAGGACTGCCTCCTCGTTTAGCCAAACATTGGGACGTGCTGTCTTTCCTGTCCACAGCCCCTCCACCCATGCGTAAACAAATCATTTAAACAGCCTCCAAAGACATCATCGATACCGTGTGCGAATGTTGACTGAATGTCTTGAAAGGAACCAGACCTATGTCTCATCATCAGAAAAAAATGCTTAGCCAAGCATCAACACGTTCTCCGCCAAATGGTCCAAAAGAAAATACCAATCCATCAAAAGAAAAAGATGTTGGTACAACGCGGACGATTTGTACACCTGTTGTAAGCAGCCATACTAAAAGCTACATTGGCACCACTGATTACAGGATTCGAGGGAGATACTGCTTCACAAATGGCTCAAAGATAAAAGGATCAAGGAGATTAAAGGGGTCTCTGGGGTGAAAAGATCTCAGACGTGACCTTTGGAATCTGATGGAAGGGCAAAAACTGATTTTGGTGCCTTACAAACGATATATGGAATACCATCGTTGGTAAGAACAACGGACCCCGCATTTACCTCCCAATCCTCATTTGAACGAGATGTCCCAGTTACA
The DNA here is from genome assembly GCA_016617855.1 of Megalonaias nervosa. NCBI lineage: Eukaryota > Metazoa > Mollusca > Bivalvia > Unionida > Unionidae > Megalonaias > Megalonaias nervosa. The sequence goes on along the minus strand of JAECUM010049803.1, from coordinate 9,153 downwards.
ACACGAACTGCAATCGTTGATGGATCGCAGCGATTTGTCGGGAAAGGAAAAATCGCAACGGAACGGTCAAGTGTTGCAGCGACCTCAACTTTTTCACCAGAAAGCTTTAGAAGAAACAGCTCAACCGACTCTAAAAGATTTTAAGACCATAATGAAAGGTCTGATTTTAAGACCCTAATGAAAAAGGCAAAGGAATCTTAGATAGAAAGACAATGCTGCAAAATCGAAGAAAGTCTGAGTAGAAATGACAGTAAAATGGCATATCAGCTGGTGAAAGATTTCACAACCCATAAACAAGGGAAAACTACCACAATCCAAGACAAATCAGGAAAATGCCTCACAGAAGATCAAGAGATCCTCAAGCGATGGACAGAATACTGCTCAGAATTGTACAATCATAAGACCCTAGGAGATCCAGCAGTATTAAATTGCCCTCAGGCAGAAGAAATTGATGACAATCCCATTCTTCGTGAAGAAGTAGAAATTGCAATTAGGTCACTAAAGAAAGGAAAGTCAGTCGGCATTGACAACATACCAGCAGAGCTCATCCAAGCAGGATGAGAAGAAATAGTCACAGTCCTAACAACAATCTGCAACAAGAAATGGCAGACAGGAAAATGGCCCATCACATGGATTCAATCCTTGGTCATCGTGCTCCCCAAGAAAGGAAACCTACATCTCTGCCAAAACTATAGAACCGTCAGTTTGATCAGTCACCCGAGCAAAGTCATGCTAAAGATAATTCTCAACAGACTAAAGCCTCAAGCAGAGAAAATTATTGCTGAAGATCAGGCAGGCTTCCGAGCAGGAAGGAGCACCATAGAACAAATCTTCAGTCTCAGACTCCTTTGCGACAAATACCTTAAGCACCAGCAGAATCTATACCACGTCTTTATAGATCTCAGAAAAGCCTTTGATAGGGTATGGCATGCTGCCTTATGGGCAAATATGAGGAAGTACAACATCAGCTCAAACCTGGTGCAGGTTGTTGAGCACCTCTATGACAAAGCCACCAGTGCTGTCCTCATCAATGGCAACAGAGGAGATTGGTTTCGAACAACAGTTGGAGTCAAATAAGTATGCACACTGTCGCCTACACTCTTCAACATTTTCCTGGAAAGGATCATGGAGGATGCCTTGCATGACCACAAGGGCACTGTCAGCATCGGAGGAAGAACAATCATAAACCTTCGCTTCGCAGATGATATTGATGGTTTAGCAGGAGATGAAAAAGAACTGGCTGACTTGGTTGAACGGCTCGACACAACCTCCACAGCATACGGTATGGAGATCAGCGCCGAGAAAACCAAACTGATGACAAACAACACCAATGGCATCAGTGCAGAAATAAAGGTCAGTGGACAGAAGCTGGAAAGAGTCACAAGCCTTAAGTACTTGGGATCAATTATCACAGACGAGGCCTCCTAACCAGAACTACTTTGCATGATTGCCCAGACAACAGCAACAATAACAAGGTTGAGACCAATATGGAAAGATACCAACATTGATTTTGGTTCCAAAATAAGGCTGATGCGTTCAATCCTCATATCTATATTTCTGTATGCTTGTGAAAAATGGACTCTCACATCAGACCTACAAAGAAGGATTCAAACCTTTGAAATGATATGCTACCGCAAGATCTTGGCCGTCTCATACATTGACCATGTAACCAACGACGAAGTCCACAAGGGGATCCAACGAGCATCGGATCCTATGAAGACCTCTTGACCACTGTAAAAAGCGCAAACTGAAGTGGTACGGTCATGTCTCAAGATCATCTGGACTGGCAAAAAGAATGTTGCGAGGCACAGTGTGAGGGTGCAGAAGAAGAGGCAGACAAAAAAAGGTGGGAAGAAAACATTAAGGAGTGGACAGGCATGGGATTTGGATATTCACAAAGGGCAGTAGAGACCAGGGAAAGATGGAGGGAATTGGTTGCAAGGTCAACTGTGGTGCCCCAACGACCTCTTCGGTTAAGTGATTGTTGTTGATGATGATGAATGAAAGGTCCATCACTACCACCACCACCTCGCCGAGTGACCAAGACAGAAAAAGGAGAAAAGTTTCAAACTCCACCAGAAAAACTACGCAAGTTAATACCACGAACATCCAGAATTGGTTGGATTTAAAAGATGATGGCAACCACCTCTTCCTTAGAACAGAAAAGGAAGGTGAAGACAGAAGTTAAGCAAAAACTGATTTCCCCTGTTCAGACATCCTCCTCGACACCTATTGCTCGTCGGACACGTAAAGCATTACAATCCAAGAAATACAACACGATGAATAGAGTAGCATCCGTGAAGACTGGATGACTTATTAAAAACGTCCTAATGGAGAATTTGTTTGTCAGCATTTACTACGATCCATCCCATCCTTCGGGTTACGGAGGAGTTCAGAAATTGTATCGTGCTACCAAAACCCGACTGAAAAGTGTCCGTTTACCTCAAAAGCAACGATGGTTACAAGAACAAGTTACGTACACCCTACACAAACCCATTCGATGAAAATTTCAAGAATTCGCACGCGAGTGGAGGGCATCGATCATCAATGGCAAGCCGATTTAGCCGATATCCCTCATTTGGCAACCTACAATCGTGGCTACAAATATTTGTTTGGTGCCATCGACGTCTTTTCAAAATTTGCCTGAGGCGTGCCATTGACTTCCAAATCGAGCACTGAGCTAGTGCGAGCCCTAAAACTGGTGTTTAAACAAAGTGGTCGTCACCCCCTTCGATGGCAAACCGACAAAGGCACCGAATTTCTGAACCAAACGTTCCAAAAAGAATTAAAGAAACGAGACAATTATTTTTTTACCACCGAGAATCCCGAAACCAAAGTCATCATCGTGGAACGGTTTCAACGCACCTTGAAAGAACGCATGTGGAAATACTTTACGTATCAACACACTCTCGACGTCTTACCGCACCTGGTCAAAGCGTACAACCAATCATACCATTGGATGTGCCCCCCGCCTCCAATAAGTGACTCCCGACAACGAAGTGACCTTCTATGAGCGTCTGTTTGGTACGTCCCCGACTGTGACTGTCCCCAGGAAAGGTGGAGTGTTGACGACGTGAGATTGGTTGCGCATATGCAAAACCAAACGCACTTTGGACAAAGGTTACTTACCCAACTGGACCACCGAATTGTTTCGTGTCACTGGACGAGTGCGTGGCCGTCATCATACCGTCTATAAAGTGGAAGACGTGAACGGAGAATTGTTACAGGAACATTTTACATGCCCGAGTTACAACGCGTGACCAAAAAAGAAGACGAAGTGTACGACATCGAAGGCATTCTTGATTGAAGAACCCATAAAGTGGGAAAATGTCGTGTCAAAGAAGTCAAAGTACATTGGAGAGGATATCCGCCGAGTTTTGACTCTTGGATCGACGCTTCGCAAGTCATTGACTATAAAAAATAAGTGATCATCATGCCTTTTACACGGCCTCAACCACCAGAGTGGCCACTCCTTCACCGAGTTATTCTTTGCAAGATCTACAAAAGCAACCCTTGCGGGTGTGGTGTGGAGAACGTGTGCCTAAAATGCAAATCGTCTTTTTCTGCCAAATCTGTGTAGTGTATTGTGTCATCGGTGTGCCATTGCCAGTTCGAGTTTGCAACAAGGAGACAATCGATTGTGGACCATTTTACTGAGCAGTTGCATCGGTTACCTTCTTCCCAATCTTTCCCTGAATACTCTAACGGTAACAACGGAAGTCTTGCACCCAACGTCAGTCACCCTCCCAACAGTCACATTAACAATAACAACAATCCTCTTTTAGAGACTCTTCTGACCTTTGGAATTATGATTAACCAATTTTACTTAACTTTATCCCGTGACAGTTCCATGGATGTCTTTCCCAGCAATATGTTGTGCTGTTTCACGGCCAAATTACCTCAAGCCTCCCAGTTGGATCACGAAGCCCATTGGGGAGTGGATTTGGTCGAAATGATTCACCCTACACAAATAAAAAACATCACTGAAAATCAAAACACTTTTGAGGTCTAAGTTCTGAACGCCCAAGTGCAACAATACTTGAATGAAAACGAAACTCTAGATGTCTCTATGAAACGACCAGTTTCACCCGATACACCACGGTACATATATATGTTGAAATTTCCTGCAGTCTATTATTTTAGTGGTCAACATCTGGTGGACACGGTTGCTTCCAAATTCAATGCACTGTGTGGCAAAGCCTTGGACAGGACCAAACGAAGTGTGACCATCGGGTACCATAAAGTGGCTCATCGCCTACTGATGAACTTTTTGTTGCCAAAACGTTGTCCATTACATTTGGCCTGAATTGTTTGTCATTTTAGGTGGAAAACGCAAGATGGTCAAGGGGTCAGTTACCGCCCGTTACCAAAAACTTGAATTTTGCGACGTTTTTCAATCCCCTGTAGAACTGAACCAAGGATTAAATTTGATCTTTGTGTACTTTGATGTGGTGGAGTACAACGTGGTGGGACACACATTCGTACCGTTATTGCGAGTCATTCCGGTCGAAGTTAATTCTGTCACGACCAATGATGAGAAAGGTGAAAACACCTATCACGTTCACCGCGTATTTGTACATCCTCACTATGTACCCGTCAGTAAGTCGTATTTCGACAGTGTCAACATTGCTATTAAAAGGAGATCTGGGACAAAATATTCCATTCTCCAAACGGAAAATTACGGTGAAACTCCATTTTCGAAAACGATTCTAAAGCGATTTGTAAGTCATGTATCCTGTGTACCAAGGTGTCGCTCGGAGGCAAGGACATGGTTTAGGAGATATCCTGATATCGGTGTTTCGTTCGCTGGCCCCTGTTTTGAAACCGTTGGTGACACTTTGATTGCACGCCTTGAAAGATGCCGCTTTGTACGCAAGGCAAAGAATTTCTCCAAAATGTTGTCATCGACAAACAAAACCCCAAAGAAGCCTTCTTGAGAGCAAGCAAAAATGTCTTGCTTCAAACTAGCAAAGACATTTTGGGCTGACAAGAAACTCCTATAACTGCCCTGGACGCTGCCCAGTCAGGCATTCTTGTTTCCCTGACAACACATCAAGGACAGGGCAGAATGTGACGACGAGGACACCCCTACAGAGGCTTTCACACACCCAGAGCTAGAAAGACCAAGAAAAGAAGAACCGTCAGAGAATTAAACGTTTTTGGTTATTAAATCACAGAGAGATAAAATGATGTACCTAGAGTCTTGCGAATGTTCGAAGTCGGAACTGGATCTGTTTGTCATGCCACCCATTATGATGACGACGCAAGAATCCCAATGGGTAGAATTTTATCCCATTTCCTCTTTGACAACCTCAGCCCCATCGAATTTGAAATCAAAGGACATCTCGAATTTTACATCGATCTGAATAGCACTGACTTGTACGTGAAAGTCAAAGTTATCAACAAGGACGACACCGCTCCGGGAGCCAATGCTACAGTAGCTCCCGTCAACATTTTCATGCATTCCTTGTTCAGCGAAGTGGATTTGTACGTAAATAAGAAACTAGTAAGCAGCAGCATGGATACTTACCCTTACCGCGCTCACCTGGAGAATATCTTGAAGATACGGAAAAGATGCCAAGAATACTCATCTTGATGCTTGCGTCGTATGGAAACCTGACACAGCAGGCGAGTACAACTTTAACGACACAGTCCTAGCAACAGCTGATGATCCTCACAATGTGGGCTTTAACGACCGTCGAAAGACAATCCTGCATGGACGTAGTTTAGAACTGATGGATCGTTTGCATTTGGACATGTGGTTGCTAGAAGAGTTTTTGCTGAACGGAGTGGATATCCGCTTGAGACTGTATCGTAGGAGTACCATTTTCCATTTGATGGCCAATGACAACGAGTACAAAACCATCATCCAGGAGGCCAGACTCTAAGTGCGACGCGTGGAGGTTTGCGTAAAGTGGGAAACGACATCAGTCACACTTTGAGCAGAACGACCGCCAAGTATCCGATACGACGAGTGGAGGTGAAAACTTTCACCATTGCCGCTGGACTCCGATCCAAGATCGAATATCATCTGTTCCAAGGACAGTTACTCAAACGTTTAATCGTTGGATTCGTCAGCAACGAAGCCCTCAACGGAGCCGTCACTACCATTCCTTTCGAGTCTGAGTACCACAGAATGTCCAAGATCAAAGTCAGCCGCGATTGCAAGATCTTGTGTACCAGACCTTTCGAACCTAATTTTACCCAGAAGAAATACTTGAGACCGTACTTGTCCCTGTACAAAGCCACGGGACACTTAGGGACCTTCACCAGCCAAGGCATTTTGCACGACGATTATGCAGTAGGCTGCGCTTTGTGAGCCTTTTGATTTCACTCCAGACAAAGGCAGCGACGAGGGACATTTCCACCCTATAACATCTGGTCAACTGCGTGTGGAACTTCTGTTTGCAGAAGCTCTAACCGAGACGGTGAACGTCATCTTGTATGCCGAATTCGACAACTCTCTAGAAATCAACAGTTCGACAACTCTCTAGAAATCAACAGTTTGAGAGAAGTCATTCTAGAATATTAGAAGCTATGGAAGACTCTTATCCCTCTTTGAATGGTAGAGAATATTTGGAAATGGAAAGGGAGGATGTCGAGGAAGCAGGACCCAAACACAAAGACGAGGAGGTGATGGTCATGTCCAGATGGCCCGAACAAGAACAACATTTGGTCTCCTTTTTTGCCAAACACCTGGCAGAAACCATTACAAGGCTGGGCAAAAAGGATAGCTATGGATGTCAAAACGATCATCGCAGTCAAATTCCACTCGATAAATGTCTGATAATGAGTCAAGAAAAAAAATTGGATGAGTATCTGGATGACGGTTGGGGTCTCATCTCGAAAGAGGCAGTGTTGCATCAGTGGTGTAAAGACTTACGTCGTCATTCGTCCCTCCACTGACTCCTTTAGAGATCTATCGCATAAAATCTCTCTTTGCCCAGGGTACGTAGACAAAGCGAAGAGACGATTGCTTGACAGATTTTCAAGCAAAATGTCGGGATTGACTTGATGACTTATCATTACCTGTGAAACAAGAAGAAAACAAAACAAAATGGATACCTGGCAGCTTTATTACCTTTTGAAAAACAGTTCGTAAACCGCTTCTTGGAATCCTGTCGTGTGCGCTAAAGATGAACTTCCTCATCGCAAACCTAAAGGCCATCAAGCATATGTCATTAACACGGACGACTGTCATCTCCCAGGAACCCACTGGGTAGCCGTCTACTTTCACCACGATTCCTGTGTGGAGTATTTTGATTCGTGTGAATTACCGCCTTTGGAAGACGACATCATCGACTTTAGGAAAAGAAATGCCCAGACAACACGATTCAAAAATGAGAAAATCCAAGGCACAGATTCCATGATGTGTGGACGATATTGTGTGTATTTTCTTCATCATCGCAGTCTTGAATATCCCTTAGAACAATTACTGACTTATTTTTATCGTGACTCTTCTAAAAACGATGAAAAAAGTAGATAGATGGTTTTGTGACTATTATGGATATCTCCTGTCTTTAGCTAGGAAACGTATTGTACATCAATGGCTCAATGACCTCCATCAGTGGAAGTCTAATTTGACTTCACAACGTTGTCAACCTTGTCAAAAATTGGTTATTTGAAAAAATGTGTTGATGTTGTATTACGTGTTGGTTAATTGTTTGTTGAATAAAAATTGTATCTTTTGGAAAAAGAATTGGTAGTTTGTTTTAAAAAATGAACTCTGAATTTATGCTCTTTGACATCTCTCTATCCCTCATCATGAGATAAGCTATAGCGTTTCTACCCAAAAACATTGTAAGGATGCTTTCTATCGCGTCCGCACCTGAGCCATGTAATGCGCAGCGGTCTCCAGTCTGGCCATCCATTGTTGACTCGTCAACCTATGAAGATGTGTTCAAGACTAACAAAGCTGAACGAAGTCCACGTGAATTTACATCGTGTCAGGCAAAACCTGATACCCAAAGAAGAAGCAGACCCTATCCTGATGGAGAGCCTGCAGCCAGACGGGGACGCAATCTTAAACGATAAGAGATTGCCACAATCCCAAACAAACAGCCCTTTTCAGGGCTAACCCAACAATCTAGAAACGATATACTACTCTAATGCCAAAATATTTGTCTGTCTTTGTGTTTATTTGTTGGTGAAAATAGAAGTGTGCCTATAATCACTTCGTTTCTCTGGCTTGTAAGATAGTCGTTGTGTTTGTTATATGTATGAGTGGTATTAAAGTGTATTGGTAGGACAAAAGTTGACGTGAGTGTTTGTTTCAGGTCCGCACGTTCTACGTTATTGATAGTGGAGTGGGTGTTGTTAGTTTTTGTGTAAGGGTGTGTTTTCCTTCACGTCCGTGCTTCAGGCATATAAAGCGTTTGCTTTTGAAAGATCGACTCCAGAAGCTAGAACAATTGCACAGGTGACTTACACAACATTGGTATAGGGCTGTAAAACTGGACTAAATCTGACCAAATGTTCGGCCTTGGCGTTGGGCCTCTGCGCGGGGTTGCCGGTTTGGGGGGTTCTCCGGGGTTGTCTCCGGGGCCGTTCGGTTGCGTTTTGCGCTGCTGCTCTCCGGGATCCTTTCCGCCTTTCCTCGTTGCCGGAGGCTATGATGGCACCATACTCACACCTCCAAAAGACTGAATAGCCCAGCCCGGGGCAAAGGGCCCAGCCCGGGGCTATAACCAGTCGCAAAAGCACACAAGTGCATAGGCGACTTAAATCCTTCAGTCAGTCAGTCAAGATCGAAATGCGTAGCAAGTAACAACAACGTTGCTATAACAACACGTTGCCATACGCAAGCGTAATTTTCGAAAAAAAAAAAGGAATATTCCTGGTTCAACCGAAACAACCATATTTTATATATTAAAATAATGATCATAACTACACCACTGGCATGACCCGCTATGAAATTCTTCCCCATTTCACTGTATAAAGGATCGAAGAATCTTGGCTAGAGAAGATCGGGCTATGTATTCTATCGCATTTAAGAGGTCAATGAACGAAAACTGCGATCTACATAAAAGTGAATGTTTTGTTGATTACGTCTGCTGATCTGATGTTAGAAAGGAAGTAAATTGGAATTATAAGGATTAAAGGATCACGGTTGGGTATTTATCGATGTGTGAATTTTACCTAATCACTCACAAA
>JAECUM010049802.1:0-10154 GCA_016617855.1 Megalonaias nervosa | reverse complement strand
TTTAAAGCAAACTAATACGTCATTTCATGTACACGCACGAAGAAATCATGCGATTTCGAAATCTCGCTACCGCAGTATAGAATGTCAACAAGTATTATTAGAAATGACCGTGGTCACAACCAATCATTTACATAGCTATTTCCGACTGTTTACTTAATATGACAAAACAGTCATACAAAAATCGTGCTTACGCGAGTCACATTTACGTTCTAAATAAACACGATGTTTGTAACAAAATATCAGACCCTGCGAACATAATCATAATCATAATAATAATTATATTTAATGATATAAAAATGAAATAAAAATGAAATAGAAAGAATTAGAAAGAATTCAAATTTTAACACACACGTAATTTAACTACAGGGTCGTAACAGTAGTGATGCCCCTTGACTATTAAATAAGGAGGGATACAGTATTCATATGAAGTTACCGGAAGACGGATTTTACTACCATGGGAGTTATCTTCCTTGATCATCAAGTAGGGCACGATACAATTTCCCTATGAGGATACATGGCCACTATAGCGTTTATCTCCCTTGACCAGCAAATTAAGCCTGCATACAGTTCCTCTATGAGGATGCTTCATTATGGGGTACTGGGTATACTGTATGACTGACAGGATCAGTAGTTACTGCATACATTATATAGCGACAGAATAAGGAGATAAGGGTTCACTGTAAGAAGACCAGGGTTTTCTATAAGAGATCACGGTTCAATGTAAAGAGATCAGGGTTCACTGTAATGAGAGCATGGTTCACTGTAAGGAGACCAGTGTTCACTGTAATGAGAACATTGTTCACTGTAAGGAGATCAGCGTTCAATGTTATGAGAGAATGATTCACAATAAGGAAAACAGGATTTACTGTAAGAAGATCAGGGTTCATTGTAAGGAGAGCGTGGTTCACTGAAAGGATGTCAGAGTTCACTGTAAGGTGAGCATGGTTCAATTTTATTATATACATTATGAAGCAACCGAGTTCACAAGAAAGAGAACAGGGTTCATTTTCATTACCTACATTATGCAACAACATTGTGTGGTGGGCAGGTACCGTCTTTTTTGTAGTTATTATAGAATTATAGAACAACAGGGTCCGCTATAAAGAGGGCAGGGTTCACTGTGGAGATGCAGAGTTCAACTTGATTGTATACATTATGGAACAACATGCTGTATTATGTAGAGGACAGGGTGGGTTGTAAAGAAGACGGGTTTCGCTTTCATTACATACATATAGGGCACAGGGTACACTGTAAAGAGGGCATCGCTCATCTTCATTGCCAACGTTACGGGCAACACAGTGTACCGTAAGGAGGGCAGGGATCATCTTCATGGCATTCGTCCAAGAGACAACACTATATAGAAATCAAAGAATAGGGGTGGGGTAATACAACAATAAAAAGTAATTGAAAATAAAGAAGTGAATTTATATGAAAGATTATATAATGGATTTGTTACAAATTGCAGTAGACTGTCTAGAGGCTCCTAACACAGGCTATCTACTTGTATGATCATGAGGCCCCTAACCCCTAACCCAGGCTGTCTACTTGTATGATCATGAGGCCCCTAACCCCTAACCCAGACTGTCTACTTGTATGATCATGAGGCCCCTAACCCCTAACACAGGCTATCTACTTGTGTGGTCATGAGGCCCCTGACCCCTAACACAGGCTATCTACTTGTATGATCACGAGGCCCCTAACCCCTAACACAGGCTATCTACTTGAATGATCGGTATACAGCGTGAACTAGTAGCTAATGGTTCTAAAGACGTATGGACTCTTATAATGACTATAAGTCTCTACGAACTGATAGTCATTAATAGTCCGTATGTCCTTCTTTCTGTGACTGGTTCACAGTGTATATTGATTTACTGCAGACTGACCTTGTACACTGATCTATTGATAGTTCGTGTTGTGTACTGATCTGTCTCTGTTCGCGTTGTATTATGGTCTAGTTTGTTTGTTCGCGCTGTATGCCGATTTGCGCTATACACTTTTGCTGGTGCGCGTTGTATGCTATTGTTGGTTCGCGCTGTATACTATTGCTGCTTCGCGCCATACACTATTGCTGGTTCACGTTGTATGCTGATCGAACGATGAGGTGGCCTCTGGTTTTAGCGTTTAAAGAACAAGCTTGCCCCCCCCCCTTTTTTTTTTATATAACCAGGATGCTATATTGAAACTCTTTATATATAGGGGGTAACACCAGGAATGTATAGGGTTATACCTGGGGTGCAAGAGAGCGTGCAAAAAGCATACAGGGCTGATGATACTGCTACTGGTGCTACTGAAGATAATAGAAAAGAGGGGGAACATGGAAAGGAAGATGATAATACAAGTTAAAGAAATAGCTATATAGGTAAGAAAATAATAATAATAATAATAATAATAAGAAGAAGAAGAAGAAGAAGAAGAAGAAGAAGAAGAAGAGGAGGAAGAATGATGATGATGATGATGATATTAATGATGATGATGATGATGATGATGATGATGATGATGATGAATCCTATAACTGGTGTCAACGTTTACTTATCACAAATACCTAATGCCAGTTCATGATAAACAGAGACCCGTAGGTCCAGAGCTCGAAAAATGAACGATACCAGAGGGGTCTTGTTGGCACACACAAAATCCCGGGAGCTAGTTAATTAATTTGCTCATCACGAATTGCTACACCTGGGCCCCATATATCCACTTATCATGTACAAGTTATCCGTGTCTCTAAAGTGATACCATTGTGAGTCATCCGTTGGTTTTAACTCTTGCTAGGATTTCCTGTACCGTAACACAACTGACCCCCTCCCCCCTTTCAATACATGCGCATCATACTTGAACGACATTGTATAAAATAAGCACACCAGAGCACGACGAAAACAATGGTTTGACATACAGGCAGAAGAGGGCTTGACAAAAACAATAGTTTTACTCACAGACAGAAATATGCACGAGGACTGATGTATGAATTAGAATAGTAATTACAGCCAGAAGAGAATACAAATATAAAAAAATCAGTTTTGTTGAGGTTGAGGTTATCATGGTTAGAATGTGTGTGTGTGTGTGTGTGTGTGTGTGTGTGTGTGTGTGTGAGAGAGAGAGAGAGAGAGAGAGAGAGAGAGAGAGAGAGAGAGAGAGAGAGAGAGAGATGGCCCACTAAAGGTATAATTATTACATTAGAACAACTGATTGAAAGACTTTTCTTCTTTACATCTTCTCATGTCTACAGTGTAGTTGAATCCGGCCATATAACTCTACATTTAGTGGAATCCTGCCTTACAACTCTACATTTAGTCGAATCCTGCCACGTAACTCCACATTTTAGTCGAATCCTGTCATACAGTCCTAATTTTGCTTACAATCAAGAATTGCATTAAAGAAAATGGGCTCACGTGCATCTTTAAACAAATGCAGATTTTTGTTTTCATTCTGTTAACAAAACTGGTTGCTACACAGCAACATAGCACCGCTGGAAGGAGAATCAGGGGCGGAATGGATAAAGAATATTGATTATCGTCTTTCCCACATCCAGGCGCTCCTACCCCTACCCCGCTAGTGGTGGTCTGGTTGGCTTTCCGCCAGGAAAATTTTGAAACAATGAAATGGAAAGTTACTGGTGCATTATGGCAAATTCTGAATGGACAAAAGCTGTTATTGCGAAAAATAATTTATTATTTTTCTGAAATAACTTTCACATGGGGGCGACTATAATTGGTGTAGGAAGAACCCGGGAAAGCCGTGGTATGAACCACCGACATAAGGGAAGCTACTGGCAAGCTTTCTCACATATTCACATTGGCCGCGCCCTAAACTGCTATCAAAGTGTGTGGGTGCGAATCCTGCCAACGGATAGGCCTGTGTCTTTGGGCAAGACACTTTGTTCCCATCGCTTGTGCAGTCCAACACAAGTCCAAATTACTTCCAAGTGTTATGGTTTGCCAAATGGGAGTTTTGCATTATAGTTTCCATTTTGTATGTTTACATACTCGTAAACTCTGAAGATAAAATGCGTTTAGACAGTTCCGTATATCTTAACTTCAGGTTAAAGTGTCACTTTATCAATTATTTTTGTTCAATAATTAAATATATGCATATAATTGTGAATTAAATGTATCGGGCTTTGAGATGCATTTGAAACTGGCGTGAGGTACGTACAGCTCTCATAGTTAATTCATAGTATCTATACACTACAATACCAATAGCCAACCATAACAATATAAATATTGTTTCCATTACAAGCATAATTAATATGTATTAAAACAATAACAACATGGATGGCACATATCTGGAACTGCATCAATCTGTTTCATACACTGTGTTTTACAAAAATAACACACACAACAAGTAATGTGTATTTGCACTGTAAACATCATTTGGTGTCAAGAATAGGTTACTACTCTATGGTCTTAAACTACGTAACAGAAAGAAGCAAAACCATCAAGGTTTGTAAAACTTAGCAAATAATTTAAATCACTTAGTTATAAAATAAAAATTTAAGAGGAACTCACAGTATTATGAATTTAATCCAAATTAATCCTAACATTTCTATCATCTCATCTCACCTACGCCTGTGGCCCCTGCTGGGGCATAGGCCGCCAACAAACTCTCTCCAGCCATCCCGGTTTTGAGCAAGTCTCTCCAGCTGTCCCAACGTGTGGCCTGTCTTCTTTAGGTCCCGCCGCCAGGTGTTTCTTGGCCGGCCTCTCTTCCTTTTCCCCTGTGGGTTCCAGGTGAGTGCTTGCCTGGTGGTACTGGATGCAGGCTTACGGAGTGTGTGGCCTATCCATCTCCAGCGTCGTCTATCATAAGTCCAAAAGAATAGAGTGTTTCGAATGAATTCCATGTCCTGAATGTGCTGATGTACCAATATCCTTCAATATCCTTCAATGTACTGACGTGCCAAGAGCTTTGATGTATCACAATAGAAATGTCCAGAACCACTTTTGATGAATTAACAATAATTCCAAAATATTGTTTTAGTCCAGAACGTAACATGATCACTTTGTAACTCTAATAAATAATTTACATAAAGTATTCCTCTCAAATTAAATCTAAACACAACATTAAATACATATGCAGACTGATATCAAAACAGAAACAATAAAAGGAATTAGGAATGATCATAATTTTTCCATTCTCTGTTTATATACATGTTCACTACTCAATGTCTCAATTCATTCATGTGACTTATTTCATAATGCCTGACTTATGTTGAAATATAACCCATCTGACCTATGTCACCTTACTCAACCATTCATAAAAATATTCCAAACTTGTGAACAGGGTCATTGTAAAGGTAGAGTTTAAAACTAGTAAACACCTATTTATTGCTCTTTCTAAAGATATAACCTACAATCATGGACCAAACGTCAATCACACAATACAGATATCAAATGGCCTTGAACATGAAAGATGTACGTGTGAATTCGGGGTGAGGAGCGGTGGGTGGGGGATAAACGTCTGCAACGAGCTTCCGTTAACATGTCAGATTAAGTGAAATATAGTTTTGTTTTATGTTATTGTAGCTATCCAAATATATTAACATTTTTTACTTCACTGATGTTTTCAATCTGTTTTTCATGAATCTTTTTTATTAGACAGATTGATGAGATATCAAATTTGTGCATAAAATCTGTCACTTGCGCCTTGAGGTGGCAGGAGCCAGTTTCGCATATTGGCCCCTGGCAAATTTCTTAAGTTAAGGGTATGGTGTGAGTTTTTGTACTATTATTGTGTAATAATTAAAGAGATGGATATATTTGTGAGCTAGGTGTTTCGGGCTTGTGTTGTTCTTGAAATTGATGTTAGGCATATCCACCTCCCATAGTCACTGCACAGTATGTAGCCAGTGATATACCAATAGTCGACTAGAAAGTAGAGATAGCTACCCATAGCAGTAGACACATGGGTTCAAGGCAAGTAGAATATCTAAACAACGGCTTGGATGGCAACTATTCTGAATTGCATCAAGCTATTTAGTAGACAATGTTTTTCAAAATTATCACCCAGGGAAAGGGCTTGCGTTTGCACTGTGAGCACCACATGCTGTCAAAAATGGCTTTCGGATGTGAAAAATGCATGTATACAATAGGGGTTGGGGTGCATAAACATTTTATTCTAAGAACTTCAGTAGACATGTCCGGTCAAGGGTGTGATATGATTATGTTGTGCTTCATAATACCTATCCAAAAATATGGACCTTTTTAAACCTCACTGATGTATTATTTTTTAATGAATTTTTATATTAGACAGGTGCATGTGACATTTAATTTGTACATAAAACTGGCCCCTGCCCCCTTGGGATAATGTAATGGGAAATAAATCAATTTTGCAAAATGCCTGCATGTCCAGATTACCTCCCTTGCAAGTGTACATTGGTCACATGTAGCTAGATTTTAATATGTGAAGCAATCTTATCCCACCCACCAGGGCTTGGGAGGGGGGGGGGTGCGGTCCAGGGTTTCTGGACTCCCCCCTCCCCACAAAAAGAAAACATACACACATATACACACAAACATACAGGGTCACTTGTCACTTGAAATTTGACCATCGATTTATTCTTGCGTACGTTTATTGTGTATTAAGTGCACTTTGAGTAAATAGACACATAGACTTTTACTTTGGTGCCCTTTCGAGGAACGTCAGGGGCCTTTGGAACCCCTCCCTCTCACCCAACATTTGACCTGATCCGGTCTTGCACACCCACAACCACCATCACCACACAAGCTTAGAACATCAGACATATTTGAGACAAATTCCCCGATTTCTGTCAGAAAAAGCTAATTTGTACCACCCTTTCCGTCTTAGCCGAGGAAAATTATCGTGTTGCACGAGGACTCTGAAATAACTCTCTCTCTCTCTCTCTCTCTCTCTCTCTCTCTCTCTCTCTCTCTTAGGTCAAACATAAAATTATTAGTGAGCAAAAATAACTAAGGGTCATGTAATTGCTTTTATAACTAAATTTACTAAAACCAGATCCTCAGAAAGCCATTAGGAATAATTCGTTACTTTTATCAGATCCGCACAGGGCTATTGGGAATAATGCGTTACTTTAGCGAGAACTGATTGCACTCCACAAATTAGCTATCGTATGAAGACAAGCGCAGAGACAGACAGACAGATAGAGAGACAGAACGACAGACAGAATGACGGAACTATACAGACACAGTCTGGGCACACCGGAACTATATAGACGCAGTCTAGGCACTCATGAACTATACAAATGCAGTCTAGGTACACCGGAACTATACAGGTGCAGTCTTGGCACTCCGGAACGATACATATACAGTCTAAGCACACCGGAACTATGCAGATACAGTCTAGACACATGGGAACTATACCGATACAGTCTAGGCACACCGGAACTATACAGATACAGTCTAGGCACACCGAACTATACAGATACAGTCTAGGTACACCGGAACTATATAGATACAGTCTAATACACAGAAGCTATACAGATGCAGTCTAAGCACAATGGAAGTATACAGATACAGTCTAGGCACACCAGAACTATACAGACACAGTCTAGGAACACCGGAACTATATAGATACAGTCTAATCACACAGAAGCTATACAGATGCAGTCTAAGCATACCGGAAGTATACAGATACAGTCTAGGCACACCAGAACTATACAGACACAGTCTAGGCACACCGAACTATACAGATGCAGTCTAAGCACACCGGAACTATACAGATGCAGTCTAGGCACACCGGAACTATATAGATACAGTCTAATCACACAGAAGCTATACGGATGCAGTCTAAGCACACCGGAAGTATACAGATACAGTCTAGGCACACCAGAACTATACAGATACAGTTTAGGCACACAAGAGCTATACAAATACAGTCTAGACACACCGGAACTATAGAGATAAAGTCTAGGTACACCTGAGCTATACAGATACAGTCTAGGCACACCGGATCTAAACGGATGTAGTCTAGGCATATCGGAACTATATAGATACAGTCTATTCACACCGGAACTATACAGATACAGTCTAGGCACACCAGAGCTATCAGATACGATCTAGGCACACTGGAACTGATTTCCGTACCATTAGATAGCCAATCATGTGTTAAATTATCGTTAGAAAACAAACACAGAAAGATTAACATAGCGTAATTCTACTCGCATGTTCGTTCAGGTTGAAATTGTGAATGAGATTGAGTAAATAAAAGTTCCTATGTTTTGTAACTTCTTCCCAAGAGTAAACTTAAATATAAGATAAATTATGCTAAGTACAGAGTACATTATAAGCATGCTATTGTATGATACGTATGGAGTACATTATACACAGGCTATTATATGCTACGTATGGAGTACATTATACACAGGTTATTGTATGCTACGTATGGAGTACATTATACACAGGTTATTGTATGCTACGTATGGAGTATATTATACACAGGCTATTATATGCTACGTATGGAGTACATTATACACAGGTTATTGTATGCTACGTATGGAGTACATTATACACAGGCTATTATATGCTACGTATGGAGTACATTATACACAGGCTATTGTATGCTACGTATGGAGTTCATTATACACAGGTTATTGTATGCTACGTATGGAGTACATGTTACACAGGCTATTATATGCTACATATGGAGTACATTATACACAGGTTATTGTATGCTACGTATGGAGTACATTATACACAGGCTATTATATGCTACGTATGGAGTACATTATACACAGGTTATTGTATGCTACGTATGGAGTACATTATACACAGGCTATTATATGCTTAGTATTGAGTACATAATAAATATGTTATTTTATAATAAGTATAGAGTACATAACAAACAGGCTATTGTATGTTATGTATGTAGTTCATTATACACATGCTATTGTATATTAAGTATAGAATATGTTACAAAGCGGCTATTGTATGCTACATCTGGAGTACGTTATAAATAGGCTAATGTTTGTGTAATATCGGAAATCTTGCGTGGACTCGGTTGTTTTTGCAATATTTTGTTTTGAGTAGTTGACTTGCAAGCTTGTCTGTCACGTGTCAAACAACTTATCCGCTTGAGATATCAGATAGTACACTTACTATAAGCTGTCACGTGTCTAAACTTATCCGCTTGAGATATCAGCTGGTACACGTGCACTATAACCTTATGTTACATTACGTATGTAATATAGAGTGTACACATAAAGTGCATGATTGACCTATAGAAGTATCATATCTTGTTCATCGTTACCTTTACTAGAGTGACTGTAGTCATGTCCATCGTTACCTTTACTAGAGTGAATATGGTCTTGATAATAACTCTGTTAAAGACGAAAGGACGTTTTGGAGGCAAAGCAAATCAATAAATATTACATCTGAATGACTATTTCAGAAGGGTGCTTTTAATCAACTCTCTCTCTCTCTCTCTCTCTCTCTCTCTCTCTCTCTCTCCAGACAGTTACTAGGTTGTAATCTGTGGAAAATCTACTTTTAGAAACGATGACTTCAGCGGAATCACATGGATTTAACTAATAGCTAAAGTTATAATAAACACAAAACAAGAGAAAATCTGTGTCTGTAGAAGAGCATTTTATTTTTTTTTTAAACTGAGAAAATATACTTATATTGTCAGACGAAAACATACAGCATAAAAGTAGTCAGATTATCGGCCCCTGAAGTTTTGTCCCCCCAAAAAGCCAAAATCGTTTTCTTTGCACAACTTTCGGATACTACTGCAGCTGATACAGTTGTTTTGTGTTCTGAAAGAACTATTTTACAAGTAATTCCTTATGCTCGTTTCCTTTTTCAAGTGGTACCAATTACACACACACACACACACACACACGCGCGCGCGCGCGCGCGTAATGTTAGGTGAATCAGGTTAGTTTAAAATGCATCGCCATGTTTGCATTATGTGTTCTTAGGGGTGTATGGGGGTGTCCAGGGAGGGGTAGCACCTCTGGTTGGGGGAAGCAGTCGTACTTCCTCGGGGGTAGCTCGCCCACCTTTGGTCCCCACTTGGCACTCAGCTCTCACCTGTGGCTCCAAGCAGCTGTAGCATGTGCAGCGGCCACATCCCGGAAAACGGCCTCGACTGGCCGGCTAAACCAGGCTGAGGGTAGCCGACGGGTCTTAAACCCTCGGTGAGTTAGGCTTTGTCTACCTAGCATGTGAAGAATGGATTCG
>JAECUM010049800.1:0-33507 GCA_016617855.1 Megalonaias nervosa | reverse complement strand
TATATGCTGACGATACAATCGCAGTAGATTTCATTTCTAGTAATACAATCGCCAACAATAAAATTATCGACAACAATTTTATACCAAAATATAACGTAATGTCAGATAAATCTGCTGGTTATAGTGAAGATGATATTTTGTACAACAACGAAGATGATGAAGTTGTTGACGTTGTTAACAAAATAAATTACAGTAGACCGTCAACTGGACGATATAATGTTAAGTATCATCTCGCTAAAAAAAATAATAAAATTTAATTTTACTATTACAGAGCAACAAATATTTTGGCAACTTATAAAACCTTTTTTGAATCTAAAAATAACTGGCCAGCAAAGAAATATAAAATAGGATTTTATTTTTGTTAAAATATTTAATTTGATGCCAGTCGATAATGCAAGAAAATTACATTTAATTTCCTTGTGTAGACCAGTCAAATGTAAATCTGTACTGATGAAGTACAAACAAATTAATAATAACATTATTTTATCAACGTCGACGAAATCGACTTAGTTGGTACCCAGCTATTAAATTTATCGCTATACCCACGCCATTTAACTAAACTTTTATTACCTTTCTTCCTGAAAACTTTTCCAATAACAAATATATCTTGTTCGGTTTTCTGAAGTTCCTGCTCGTAAAAACTGCCAGTTATAGGTTCACCTAATAAATCTTTTAGCGCATAAATCACTGGTATTGTTAAAAGAACTTTATCAACAACAAATACGTCCTCGTTCCAGTTCAGAGTAAATCCTTTCTCAAATGTTTTTTCGTCAGAAAAATTCTAACTTTATCACCAGCTTTAAATTTATGTCTGCGGTACATATTTTCGTTTGCCAATATTGGATTTTTAATTGTGTCGTTTGGCAACATTTTTATTGATCTGTGCTTAGTGTTATAATACTCACCAACAATTTTCTGTAAATTGTCAATATATTTATTTGTATTTTTAGCTGTCAAATATTTGTGAATTTTTTCGTTTAGTGTGCGATTAAATCGCTCGACGACAACGCTTTTACCTTCATTTCCTGTAACATATTTTTTGATGTTATTTTGTTCCAAAAACTGCTCAAATATTTTATTAAAAAATTCTGCTCCCTGATCGGTCCAGATTCTGTTTGGTTTTCTTTCTGTACTTGTTATTATTTGTTTTAACGCATCAGTCATCGACGTTCCTGTCTTATCTGAAACAGGTACACTAAACGCATATTTGCTTAAAACATCTACAGCATTAAAAAGATATATTTTATTATTGTTAAATTCAGCTAGATTTGACACATCAACTAAATCTATCGCCCAGATATCGTCAACGGCATTTGCGACAACTTTACGTCGCGTAAACGTTTTTTTCTTTTAAAGTTTATGTAGCTCTGAGGCAAGATTAAGATTATCATACAATTCCTTTGTACCGAGTCCTAATTTATATTTTGATCCAATAAAACCCTGCACCAATTTTCTATCAACACGCTCTCGCATATTCACAGGTTTCATATCACGAAGTTCGTCTATCATTACTTTATCACAACCGTGCTTATCTTTTTCGTTGTCCCGGCAGCAGATATCATGGCGCATTGCTATTGCATCAACTTGATTGTAAGGATCTTGTCCTGGCAGCGGATTATCGTTCTCGTCAAGTTGTTTATCAAGAGGATTGTATGCTCCAGCATATTTTTGGCCTGGCAATGTCCAACCGCCTTTTGGTTGTGGTAATTTGCCAATTAATTTATGTATATCTATATCTGTTCCAATTATTTCTCTGTTGTTGCATTTCTGACAATATGTAAGAATTTTATTTTGCTCAAGACAGAGATCTCTATCATAATCGCACTTGCATCTCATTATTTATTAATCATCTACTAAAATAACTTCCCTGGCAACGCCCGGACATGGACAACCCGCTCCGGACAACTTTGTTGTTGGTGATAATTTCTTTAAAAACATACTTTTTCTTTTCACACAGACTGCACAAATACTTTTCAACATTATTCTATTATTTTTGTTTTTTCTGTTTTTTATCTTTATTTTCTGCTTTAGTTTTGCACTTGAGACGTTTAATATTTGTAAGTTTATGCAAAATTAATTGCAATTTCATCATTAGCTTGAGGAGGCTGCTTATCAAACTGTAAAATAAATTTTAAAAAATTGAATGTAGGTTCCAATCCAGAGGATTGGGACATTTGTTTTATAAACATCACGCAATAGTATCCACAAGCAGAAGTTCCAACGGGCTGAATTTGATTAGACAAATAATTTATTATTATTATTATTATTATTATTATTATTATTATTATTATTATTATTATTATTATTATTATTATTTTGTTTATATATTTTTTTATTGCATCACTTGGTGGAAGTTCAAATGAATCAAAATAATTGTTATTACAAACAGCTACCCAATGTGTGCCTGATCGGTCATTGAAAGCTTGTATATTTATCACACACGAGCCACCAGCAATTGCATCGTCAAGTTCATCTTTAGAATAAACTCCACGGAAATTTTTTACTTTTTTTAGCTTATCAAGTATATCAAAGTTACTCAACGCGGCCGAGTTCCTGGCAATGTTAGTCCTCTGCCTATTCCCAACAGATTTGGCAATAGACTTCCCGCCACTCCCACCAGCAACGGTCCTATAAATCCACCTTTGTTTGTTTTTCGCCTCGGTCGTGTCTTTTTTTTCGTTGTTGTCTTTCTTTTTGCTGTTTTTCGTTTAGGCATTATATTTATCTTTAGACGAAAATGTTCTTTATACCGCCGCCACGTACGACACCGTCACCTGTGACAGCCTTTTTCGTTGCGCCAGATACTACACCAGACGCTGCTGCTAATCCTAATATACCAAGTACTTGCAAAATTTTAGGTATTAACGTTCTGGCTATTGCAGATAATGCCGTACCAAAGAAACCACCTTGTTTTGACATTGCTATTATTTGTGACGCGCTTAAATTTAAAACAAAAGGTTTTTTGTGATCGTATTTATTTATTTGTTTTTTGGTTAGCATTAATTTTGTTAAAGTACCTTTGGAAACACCTTCAGTGTTAGGTTTTATTTTAATGATACCTGCCTCTGCTTAGCAACAGCAGCTACTATTTTTTTTACTTGACCGTCAGTTAAATGTATTTCTTTTACAATATATTTTGTCATTATATACAGATTACAGATTAAACTTGTACTGACATTTGACCTCCGACAGAGTCAATTGTTATAAATCTGTCGCTGATCACTAGCGCTTACACGTATAACTGTGCTGAAACTGCTCCGAGTGTTCAAATAATTTCAATATCAGCTGTTGAGTCGACAGCTCTTTCGCTATGCTTACTAACATCAAAATAAAACATTGGATAAAGTGTACGAAATTCTTCTGCTGATATCTGAGATCCGTCTCCAACATCTTGATACTTTTGTATTGCATCCATAAGGTACATGTAAGGTCTAGTAATGTTTTTATTAGCGTCATCTGCAAAATTGCATTCTATCGCTCGTTCTGGATATTGCTTTGAATTTAGTCTGGCATATATTCGTCTAATATCAGCATTATCAAATGTTACATTATTTTGTTGTTGGTTACCACGTTGCGCTTGCTGCTGAAATACAACAAACAAATGCTTCGGCAGTTGTTCACTTGATATTGCTGTGACTCGCCATGTGTAGTCGGTGGTATTTAGAATTGCTCTTTGATATATTTTATGTTGCTGTAAATAAATTCTGTTTGTGTGTTTATCAAGTATACTATTTAATTTTGATGCTTTTGTGATTGACATCGTTATTCGTGGCTTCACAGCGCAAGTTTGTTTATGATAAATTGTAAATCAGCTCCGCCCGCTCGAAATAAACAATCATTTTGTTCTGCTCGATCTAAAATAAATGTATGTTTAACTCCACGAAATACTTTGTTGTAATCGCGACAAAAGCAAAATATTGTGCTCAACAGGCAGCATCATTGTAATTTGACCTGATCCTGCTGCAAGTACCTTTCTCTTAGCATAACCTTCATTGTAACGTGGATATTTGAAACCTATTATGTTATTAACATGATCTAACATTGCGACGCCGTCCGCAGCTGCAGCTGGTGGTGTTATACCAAGATTATTACAAGCAGCAGTAAGTGAGACTCTTGAAGCGTCTGCACCTGGTGCTGCTATACCAAAATTGTTAGCATTAGCAATAAGAAAATCTCTTACAATTGGAAAATCTGCAGCGGCATTAGCTACATGAATAAGAATAACATTTGAAAAAAGTTCATTTGATACAGCTACACCAACTCCAGTATCTTTAAACCACATCATATTAGTTACAGTTGATCTGGAGTAATCATCAGAAAACGAAATTGTATTTACGATTGTACTTGCAACTTGCAGGTGACTTGAAATATCATCAACAGTTTGATTAGCTAGCTGATTTCTAGCACTTTTAAATAAACACCAGCCATTATTTATAAGAGCTAATGCTAATTGCGACAGGTGGATTAGCCACTGTCATAATCTGGCCACGAACTTCCAACATTGCTTTGTGAGGCAAAAGAAATACGTCCTCGTCTCGAGTATTAAATTTTCTGACACCAGCTTTATTTGGTTCATTAGAATTTTCGTCGAGATACTCAACATACTCAAATTCTGTTACGGTGTCGTCGATGTCATAAGTTTCTGCTAAATCGAGATAATTTTTAACAGATATTTATTTATTTATTAGGTTATACAAAATTTTATTATTTCGGTGGTGTTGCCTTAGATATTAATTTTTGTATAATTTGTTCTCCTCTTGGTGATAAAAATTTTGTTGTTGTTGTTGTTATCATTGCACGTTGAGTTTATTTTGTTGGGGCGATTTCTGATATAATTTGTTTTATCTCAGATGTAGACGGTGTGCCTTTTATTTTATCAACTACTTTTTGTCCCACCGCAGTTCCAGCGGTAGATGCAGCTCCAGTTGCAAAAGCTTTTGACGCGTCAAGTGCAATTGGCGCAACTTTATGAGCTATTCCTGAGACATTTTCAATGATTTTTGTAAATATCTTTCCAAAAAATCCTCCAACTATTTTTCTTCTGTAAATTTTTTTCTCTGTTTCGTTATGTCTGAGGTTGTATAATTTTATTGCCAGTCACAAAGTGATCGCGCGTAGATGCAGGTAATAAGTAACAACCTCGTTATTCAAATCCGGTTGTCGTCCAGATTGATCTGTCAATTGCAGACTTATTTTCAAACGTTTAGCGGATAATAAATAACTTGACGTGGAATAATTTGCATGAGAGATCCCGGTGGAACGTCTGGAGAAAAATTTTGTTTGTCCTTTACTACCCTGGGCTGAGTTAGATCCTGCTGCAATAGAGCAATTTTTTAATATTGTGTTTACGTCAGTTGTATTTACTGGCAGTTTACCGTCATACGTCACAGTTTGTTGAGGAGCAGCACCATAACTTTCATGAGGAAATCCTATCAGTGGTGCGATACTTTTTGCTGATGAAAAATCGATTAACATATATTTTAATGTTATTCTGGCTCTTAACGTGTTATAATTTGGTGTTAGCTCAAAATTATCAGTTACACCGCCCGCCTTTGTTATTAGCTCTTTTATTGTTTTATTTAGGTCAGTGACATTATAAGATCCTTGTGGAATTTTAAATTTTCTCCATTTATTTTTTATATTAGATAAAATTAAAAATATAAATTCATCATTTACTCCAGTTTTTACGTTAGCCATAGAATGCCATGCCGTACAGGAAATCAGTCCTATCTCATACTGCTTTTCAGGATCTAGTTGTATTAGTGGAATATAATTTACTGAAAAATTTGCGCAATCTTTAGCAGCTGTGCTAGAGTCTAGTAATAATGTTGTTGACATTGCTATTTATTTTATTTTTTATAAAATTAAGTCGCCGTGATTAGGTCACGATGTAAAATTTCGTATTAGTCAGATGTTAATAACATTTCCGATCTCAAATGATCAAGTATGTCAATAATTTCATTGTCAATTTCAACACCAACATTTCCAGCCTCTTTTGATGATATCAGCAGCATTAATCTGCCTATCATTTCAGTAACTGATGCAAATATTTTTACTCAGGAGTCTGTGACTCCTGTTCCTATTTTTTTTTTTAATTTTTGCAAATTTTTCATTTTTCTCTAATCGTTTTTTCTCATAAGACTCAACCTTTTAAAATTCAATCCTCTACTACTAGGTTCTCCAGATCTAAATTCTACTGCCGTATCTTTAAAAACATCAGCAATAATATTACCTCCAGATTGTTTATAAAGATTTGATACATCTTTTGTTGTTGCAGCTGTATCAATTTTTCTGTAAGCTTTTGTACCTTTTTTTAAATATCATTTAATTTTTTAATAAGAGTTTTATATTTATCTTCTTCCCAATTATTAATATTATCAACATCTGAAATATCATTTTCTTTCATAAAATCAAGATATTCTGATGTTACTATTTCTTTTTCTAATTCTTCTTTTTTTTTTCCCGATAATTTTTAATTTCTTTTTCTTCAGCTTGCATTATTTCAGCTTGCATTCCTTCAGCTTGCATTATTTCAGCTATTTCTTATCTACGTTTTAAATATTCCATTTTTAATTTTCCTATGAAAATTCCACCACCTAACAAAATCTTTTGCTCTCTTATCAAGAGGTGTTCTGTAAAAGACTGTAGCAATAATACCTTCCTAATTTTATCAAAACGTTGCAACATATCTTCGTCTTCCGTAGTTTTATTTAATTTAATATTAGACGCATGATGATCTGACATCATTTTACCTAAATCATCAAGAAGTTGTTTATACTTATCTTTTGTCCAAGGTTTTAAATTAACAATATATTTTATATCATTTTTTTAAAACAAATTATGATATTCATCATCTGATATTTCATCATTTGCTTTTCTCTATAAAATCGTCTTCTTTCGTCAACATTTAACTTTGTTTTTGCTAACATACCAATTTCGTTTTGCTCCTTTTCAATATCTCCAATTTTTTCTGTTAATTTTCCTAGAAAATTTCTTATTTCATATGTAGTTAATTCTGCTAATTGTCTCTCAAATTCGAGAGGATTATTTAACAGCCGATTTAGTTCAGTTTGTCTACGAGCAGGATCAGTACTATATTCTACAAGCGCCTCAGCTAATCTATTTCTTTCTTCATCAGATCTTCCAATAACTTATGCAACAGCTGCTTCTTGCTGTTCTTTAACTACTCCGAATAAACCTTTTTCTTCTAGTTTTTTAAGTTCTTCTTCTGATAGTGGTTTAGCTTCAGGTTGTTTTCCAAGTAAAGCCTCAGTAAATGGTTTAAAAGTTGTAGCTGCTGTTTCTGCGGCAACTATCTGTCCACGTCGTGCTTGCTGTACTTTTTGCTTAAATTCTGCCTGAGATTGTACAAGTGTTTTCAAATCTTCTATACGTTTTCTCTACTTTGCTCGTTTATCCATTTTATATCGAAGATGTTTGATAAAAAATACTGCAAGTATCTGTCAATACAGCAGCGAACATTTTAGCTGGATTATGTGTTAGTTTATCGAATAAAAAGAAATTATATTTATCTTTGGTTGCCTGATGATATAGTTCAATACATTTATCTTTTATTACGTCGCCACATTGTTCGTTTGCAATATATCTAACGTCAACGTTGTCCAGTCCTGGAAATAATATAAAACAACCAGTATTTCGTCTAATAAATCTGTCAACATTATAACAACCTTGGGCGAGATAAATAAAATTACATTTCTTATTACGTGGCAGTGAAAAATATGATCTTATTTTATTCATTTCTTCATTGTTTAGCGGAATATCATCAAAAAAGCTATCATATGTTCATCTGAATCAAGTTGATTAACTGGAACAAGTTCTTCTGGTTGTTTGATAATAAAAAAAATCTTCACCAGCATCAAGATCATCACGAAGTTTGTTATTATATTCGCTAAGTAGCTCGTACTTATCTTGTTGTGGATTAATTGTGTAAATATAAACTCGATCGTAGTTAAACTTATTGCCCAGCAGTAAATTCATAAGCAAATTTGTTTTTCCTGATCCAGTTCTTCCAACAATAAGATAATGACAATCTGGAAGTTCATTGTTATGTTTATGTTTCACCAACCACTCTGTATCAAAGTTTAATATCGACGATTTTGCCATCGTTGTTATACAGTTTTATGTTATATAATTTACATATAAACAAATTGTCAGACAATAAATAAATAATGAGCTATTATACAAAATTATGAACATCATTAGGAGATTCATCGGCTATAAGTACAATAACAAACTGCAATATTGATTTATCGGCTTACCTGAAAAAAATTGGATATACAATGACAGGAAACCTATGTCAAATCAATGAGTACTAGATTTAGAAACAAATTATCCGCCAATAAATGTTGTTAATACATAAGCTGTTAGTTATGCACAACTTAAATTCGTCGACAATAATAAACTATCACTGACAGGAGGAACTTTAAGCGGTAACTTAGATATGTCAGGAAAAAAATTATAAATTTGGAGACTGGATATCCACCGGCAAACTTAAATCAAACTCAAGCGGTAAGTTATTTGCAGTTGAAGTATGTGGATAATAACAAACTTGATAAAACCGGTGGGACAGTTACAGGTATATTAACATGTCGAGTAAAACAATTATTGGGTTACAAACTGTATATGCGCCAGCAAATGTAGATAACACACAAGCTGTAAGTTATGCGCAACTAAAATCTGTTGACGATAATAAACTTAACACGGTGACACAATGACAGGTAACCTGTCTATGTCAAATTAAAAACTAACTGGATTACCGACAACCTCGCCACCAGTTAATGAAACTGATGCTATTAGTTATGCTCAGTTAAAAGAAGAACTTACCCCATATTTTAAGAAATCTGGTGGACCAGTGACAGGCAACATAAACATGAGAAATAATAAAATAACTACGACATATGTTCCAGTTAACCCTAATGATCTGACAAATAAAGTGTATGTTGACAGTCTGTCTAGTGGTGTAAAACGAACCAAAAACAATGGTGGGTATATTCCAACACTTTTTAAGGCAAGTGACAATCGAGTTGGGTTTGAGGTAAGCGCATCAGCATATTATCCTGAAAATTATCCTTATAACACTTTCTCTGATAGACACGAGTGGACGACCAATGGAGAAGTTGAAAAGTTTTGGATCAAAATTAAATGTCCCATTGCAGTTGCTATTTGGCAATTTGATTTGCGAGGTTGATGAAACTCTAGTGTTGGTCGAATTTATAATTGGCAATTGGAAGGATCAAACGATGATATTAACTGGGTAATATTATACAGTACAACAGACACTTATATTTCAACAACACAATATTTTACAATTTCGAATGCAAATACTGTCAACAAGTACTTGTATTTTCGAGTTCATGTTTTAGCTGTTGAACAGCCGTTTCCAGGACTGACAGCATTTCAAATATACACACTTGATGATCAAATTTAATCTAATGCTATAAAATAATGTCAGAACCACCAATTATAACTGTTGCGAGAGAATAGTATGATAATATTTTTAACTTTAAAAAAGATGTTGGAGACGAATCACTATCGACATGTGTGATAAATGCTATAAAAAAATTTACAATTCCAATGAAAAACTCACCACTGTCAGAAGAACAAAAACATTTTGTTCGTGTTATGCATATGCGAGGACCACAACTAAAAAAAGCAATAGAAAACTGTGATATTATAAGCAGATACTGTCATCCCGATGATTGTCTAGAAGAACAAAAACAAGTTGAAATCCTGTTTTAAAAAATATTGCTTGAGTTTGAGTTTAATAATATATTTTTAAGGGTGCGATCAGACTTATTATTAAAAGCACGAATAAAACACGATGAAAAACGAATAAGCGATAGCCATGATCGTCTCAACAAACTAGCGGAATCTAGGACAATGGGAATAAAAAGAAACAGGAAGTTATATGATAGTGTTTCTAAACGATAAATTTTTAAGTATCTCGGCATGTACTACCACGACAAGGAAACTCTAGTTAATATCGTTAACATGACACCAGACATGGAGTTAATTATTAAAGTGTACGCAAACGCAATTTTACCAATGATACGTAAAAAAAACCCAGAATTTGATCCGATTATTGTTGACAGGTCTCTAAAAACAATCAAAACTTTTAACGATGAAATTAGTGATCTTAGTGATATTGAGCGAGAAAAGTTTTTTAAAGAAGTGACACAAACAAAGTTTGTAGCAAAGTATAATTCTTATTACGACATATGTGAAGCAGATGATATTACATTTCCATCGATCCAGCGCTCTAGACAATTGTTCTTACGAAATTATTACAATGAAGTCGAGAAAATGTTCACAAAACAATACGAAAAATTATGGCTTAAAGTAAATGCTTTTACTCGTCTTAACATTCTTGGACTAAAATCACTCCAAAAATTAATGCTAGCAAATTTCGTGGTCGCATATGCAATTATCAGACAACATTTCACATTAGATCAGATAAGCTTGGTATTAGGGTATATTGATGAAACAGAAAAAGATTACAGTAATTTGGTGAATGAAACAGATTTGTACGAACGTGAAGTATGAGATATTTTTGATTCATTTACTTCGTTAAAGAAAAATGATGTACTAACAGATAAACGATATAATGATACTTCGTCCGATGTTTATGACCAGTACAGAGATTTTATAGCTGATCCTAATAATAATAAGTTCCGTTAGTTTCTTAATTCGATTGTTGGTGCTAGAGTTTTTAATATTATATAAAACTGTAAGCAAATAGTGTATAATGAAAAAACAAATCATCGATTTCAATCATATTTCAGAAAAAATTCCAAAACAAGATGTTGACGCTCTAATGCAATATTACAGATATTATCATAAAAACCTTTGGTGTGTAAAACAATGTTATAAGTATTACAGTAGAATACTTCGAGTAATATCATATTTGCCACTGCTGATAACCAGCTCTGGCATAACTTCAAGTGGGGCATCATTACATCCGTTTCTGTTAATAATATCTGGTGTCGGTGTATCTCTTTCAACAGCATGTTAAAAAATTGTGCCTCCACTTGAGACGAAAACAATGCTTGTAAGATAGCAATTATCACTTATAAAAAATTACTTGATCAGATACGATCTCATTTGCGAGGTGTAAAATATGATATGGACAATTTAATACGAGAGTTTCGTATAATTGACAGTATGTTAACAGATATTCTGCCAATGAGAGTCAGCAGGTATGAAAAATGTCATCATAAAATGTGGTTATGTTAGTAGTAGGAGAAGAAATATATTAGTATCCGATATCTAAACTTTTCGATAAAATTATAAATTCTATTTCACCTAAGGTAACTTGAAATTCCGGATTGCTATTAATCATATCTACAACATCTCTCATAAGTTGCATGTCCACCGGTCGATTAATTCCAGTTTCTCTGTAGTAAAGTAAAGCTAAACATCTTTTAACAATTTCACTCGGCAAATAAAATATACGCAGGAAATTGTTAATGTAATACGGTTTTTCATAGCAAATTGGTTCCATTGTAACAACGTAGAAATATTGTCAAGATATTCCATAAAACCATCGATGTCATCGTTGGTAATTTCATCAATTTTAATAAAACCTGATAGCATGTCAATTACCTCATCAAATATATTTACTTCCATTATACCTTATAGTAATTTACATGTCTAATTAAATATTTTTTCATTAGTAAAAGGAAATGAGTGTTCCTATCTCAGAGACCCCCGCCAGAAACCCATTTGCCTTGGAATGTGAAAATATTAGCCATCGGCTCTCCACACTAAGTTCAAGAAAATGTTTCACTTACCTGCTTACTCCAACGAATATATCCGCAGAATGACTACGAATAAAAATCTTGCTGCCTTTTTATAGCGTTATAACGCCTACGCGAAATTTCCATTACGTAATTTTCTAGAATGTTCTCTGGAATTTCTATTACGTAATTTTCTGGAACAGTTTGGGGATTTCCGTTACATTTGTCGGAGAAGGTAAATTTCTGGTCCAGAATCCTCTTTTGGTCTAGGATCCTCATCTTCATATACTACTGTGCTCACAAACAAGCATACTATTAGAATGTCACATCAAAAATGAAGATTGTAAGGAGAGTAAAAGATACGGGTGCTTATTTTTATATACAAATCGCTGAGATCTTAACTTTTAGTTGTGAAAGACAAAACACAGACGGACAGGCACACATAAAAGCACAGATTATTGGCAGTAATTGAGTATCATATACCTGTTTCTAAGAGATCTGTGTGGCCGTTAAACTGTCGTTTGTTTTCTTTTTATTATTTTATGTGTCCTTCATCGATGATGTTATTGATATCAGATACAATCACAGTTTCTCCATTTCCAAACGCAGACGAACAAACTTAAATTGGGAATCTCTATAATCATCTTGCAAACATCCGTTTGTAAAGTCGGTGGTGCGCTGACTGTAGATATTGCTGCTGCAGTTGTTGTTGCCACAATAGCTTGTCGCCATCATCTTATCTCTGACGAAGTTCATAATTTCCATTGAAGCGTTCCTCCTCTCTCTTCCTTTTCTATCTTTCCCCTCTCCGCTTTTAATCCGCCAATGCTTTTTGTTCTCGGTGCATTATTTGTGGGACGAGTACCTTACCTGTTCAAAAGTGGATCCCCTGCCTTTAAAGATACATGGTGCTGGGGTAGGATCATTGTGAGGTAAGTGAAGTGTTGTCACTTCTCTAGCAGTGTTATTCGTATAGTTATACTATCTTCTGAATTTACAAGGTCAATAAATTTAAAAGTGAATTTTCTAGTAATTACTATCTGTATACATAAGACTGACCTATTTTAATAAATGTGATACTTTAAAGTAAACTGATGCTCATTCTACAGTATATTACACATGGAAAATAATGCTTCTACTGTTGTTTTCTAGTCTTTCCCACCAACCATCTTCCATTTCCAATCTATGCACTAACACTCTCAGTAGAGCTATAGTACTTCTTTATCTTGAAATGTGAACGTTATCAACACACACTTTAGGCTGAAAAAATCCCTATTATTTACTTAAAATGCTCCAGTAGAATTATATAACTTTCCCGAATAAAATTATTAGCAAATGTTTGATTGAAAGCACCCTTAAATATGCCAGTATTACCTACCCTTTCATTTGTCGAAAAGTTATAGAACCCCGCTCAGTATAACAATTATCTCAATAAAACAGGTAAGATTGCCTAATGCAGTAACTTTGCTAACCATCCAGCATCATATTACAAATATATGGTACATCCTCTCCATTTTAAGATATCAGATTTTTAAATCAGTATTTGATAATAATATGCATGTAATATCTTTCACAATAAATGACGTTCTTCCAAGTTCAACATAAATCAAATTATTTTGTGCATTTCATTTAACTCCTGACAACTTTTGTAAAAACTGCAAATGTACCCTTTCAACATTAGTACATGGTATTAAACGCCATAACTCACATGAAGAGTTCAGGACTGGCGATGTTAATCTCTCAGAAAGACTCTTTACATGACTGGAAAGTAGTATTCGTAAATGTATCTTGGTATTAAAAATATGGATTTATGGTCCTTACCGGCTAGAATAAAATTTGTACTCAATAAAATAATTCGCCGGATGTAAGAACAATACCTAGGTATACAAGTTTGTATACTGTCACCGTGAAAATAATTGTGCTTCATGTAGGCTGTACACTCGTTCCTATGGAACGTAACATTTAACTGCATAGACACACCATCTGCTCATATTGGCAGATGATATTTGATTACCGATTGCCATTAAGTACTCTGCTGTTTTTGCTTTGGATGAAGAAGTAATCCATATGCAAACGTTGTTACGGTACACGTGCATACATCACATGGCATTTAATTACATAATTACATTCTAGCAGATGACGTTTATTTTTGCATGTATTAAAATCTGACAAGTCTGACTAGTCTACCAACTTCTAATTGTGATGTTCAAAATACCCGGCATACTTGGCTTGTCCACTATTTCTTTTTTTAAAAAATTTTATTTTCATTTTATTTAATGCATTTTAATATACCGCAGATGTCGATGAGCGTGAACTATTCATTAATTTTTTTATTATTTTTTAAATTTATGTTTATGCTTTTAGCATTCTAGCATAGTGGAAATATATGCAAATTACAGTCATAAGTACGAGATGGATTCGAAAGGGGTTTGTGTTTGATGGTAGTGTTCTTTCTTCAGCTTTACATCTTAAATCAGCACTGCACGTTACAACTTTAATGACAAGCCTGTCATTTTTTACAAACCAACAATACATATTTACACGTTTGTACATTGACAGTGATTTCCATTATACTGCATAATTTTTGTTATTGAAATCAGTGTTATTTTACAGGACTTGGTCATCCGTGACTGCTTCACGGCGAACAAATAACGGGTAATGGAACTGGGAATATTTTGATTCATGCAATGCTTAGCGTCCCTAGTAACGGACGCTGTATGTATATGCCGTAAGGAACATACTCCACAATTGTCACACGATGCTTTACACTTATGTGATGTTTAGGCATGTCATCGTCAGACTTTAATTACTATCAGATATGATAAAAAAAGACAATCTTTCAACAGCCAGGGGATTGGGGGGGGGGGGATTACAAAATTGCAAAGAATACTATTCGTCGTATAGACTTACTGACTAACAGATACGGTAGTTCTTTTTCTTTTCAAAGTCATTTCAACTGACAGGAGCGGCTTGTAACAATATTTATATTTAGAACGCAAAACTGACGTCGGTCATACTTCTGACAATAGTCCCGATATCAGGTGAGAAGTTTTACCCAATTTTACGGTCCAGGCGAGGTAAGTTTTGATAGATCTAAAAGTATGATGGACTGTATATCATAGCGAGAGAGAGAGAGAGAGAGAGAGAGAGAGAGAGAGAGAGAGAGAGCACAGGTAGATAGGTATGGAAATAAACTGTTATATACTGTAATAGACAGGCTTGTCAACTTTTATCACGGATCTATATAACACTGTAACAGACGTTGCATGCTCAGAACATTTTAAAACACACAGCCATGGCATTACTAACTGTACACGTCATCGATAAAATCTGAAAATGCATCTCAGTGGTATAACGAGATGGACGTGTCATGGGTAACACTTAAAAATGCAGAGCAATGACATAACTAGCTGTACATAATACAGAACACTCGTAGATACAAGCCTGTAGCATATACTGGTGTCTGCTTGTTTTGTTTGACCATATGTATAAGTTACATCATTATGATATCTTTATGACAAAGCGATCATATTCCTAAAATTTTGTCTATGAGGTAATAGTGTATACAATGTATCGACAGCAAGCACAAATAATATATGCATGTATATATTCATATTCCCCTATTTTAGAAAAAGATATAATAGAATTAGCAAGACCGTGGGATATAAGAGAAAAAGTAGTTTAACATACTTACATTGGCTTTTAATTGCAAAGCGTTTCATCATTTCAACTATTTGATTTCGTTTTTACACTGACATTTTTGGGGTGACCATTTAAACGTGGAGAAGAATATGTTCTTCTAGTATCTGTACTAGAATATAAGATAATTTGTAATGATTAATGAGGATTAAGTTAGGGGTAGATTAATAAAAATTAAGGTACAGGCGGATTAATAAACTTCAACATGCAGGCGACATCAAGGTGGTTGGTGGATTAATAAACATCAAGGTACAAGCGGATTAATAAACTTCAACATGCAGGCGACATCAAGGTGGTTGGTGGATTAATAAACATTAAGGTACAGGCGGATTAATAAACTTCAACATGTAGGCGGCATCAAGGTGGTTCGTGGATTAATAAACATTAAGGTACAGGCGGATTAATAAACTTCAACATGCAGGCGACATCAAGGTGGTTGGTGGATTAATAAACATCAAGGTACAGGCGGATTAATAAACTTCAACATGCAGGCGACATCAAGGTGGTTGGTGGATTAATAAACATTACGGTACAGGCGGATTAATAAACTTTAACATGCAGGCGACATCAAGGTGGTTGGTGGATTAATAAACATCAAGGTACAGGCGGATTAATAAACTTCAACATGCAGGCGACATCAAGGTGGTTGGTGGATTAATAAACATTAAGGTACAGGCGGATTAATAAACTTCAACATGCAGGCGACATCAAGTTGGTTGGTGATTAATAAACATCAAGGCTGTTGGCGGATAAATAAATATCAAGGTAAATGGCCGGTTAATAAATAATTAATAAACACTGAGATAGTTGGCGTTTTAATAAATATCAAGGTAGTTGGCGCATTAATAAACATCAAGGAAGTTGACATATGAATAAACAGCAAGGTAATTGGCGGGTTAATAAACATCAAGGTAGTTGGTGGATTAATAAACATCAAGGTAGTTGGCGGATTAATAAGCATCAAGGTAGTTGGCGCATTAATAAACATTGAGATAGTTGGCGTTTTAATAAATATCAAGGTAGTTGGCGCGTTAGTAAGCATCAAGGTAGTTGGCTGGTTAATAAACATCAAGGTAGTTTGCAGATTAATAAACATTGAGATAGTTGGCGTTTTAATAAATATCAAGGTAGTTGGCGCGTTAGGAAGCATCAAGGTAGTTGGCTGGTTGATAAACATCAAGGTAGTTTGCAGATTAATAAACATTGAGATAGTTGGCGTTTTAATAAATATCAAAGCAGTTGGCGGGTTAATAAACATCAAGAT
Organism: Megalonaias nervosa; assembly: GCA_016617855.1. Lineage (NCBI taxonomy): Eukaryota > Metazoa > Mollusca > Bivalvia > Unionida > Unionidae > Megalonaias > Megalonaias nervosa. The sequence continues at coordinate 16,788 of JAECUM010049800.1, read as the reverse complement.
AGTTGGATTAATAAACATCAACCTAGTTGGCGGATTAATAAACATCAAGGTAGTTGGCGGATTAATAAACATCAAGGTAGTTGGCGCATTAATAAACGTCAACATAGTTGGCGGGTTAATAAACATCAAGGTGCAGGCAGGTTAATAAATATCAAAGTACAAGCGGGTTAATAAATATCAAGGTAGTTGGAGGATTAATAAACATCAAGATACAGGCGTGTCAGTAAACATCAAGATACAGGCCTGTCAATAAGCATCAAGGTACGGGCGTATCAATAAACATCAAAGTACGAGCATACCAATAGACATCAAGGTACGGGCATGTCATTAAAAGTCAAGGTACGTATACAGAACAAACAACGAATTTATCGTGATAGAAGTGACATGTGCTCTAGGGGACGACAGTAGATATTTATTTAAAAATGGAGTTAAATATGTATTTATAATGATGTAACTGGAGTATTTTATTATATATTAGCATATTGATAATGCATAAGGGTCAATTCCCAATATTATCTAAAGCGATTTCAATTTTTGTCCTATCAGACATATCAGCACTCTTTTCTATCAAGGTGAAGGCAGTTAAAAATGCAATTTTCATCTAGGCTCAGAAAATACATTCATGTTTGAATTAGCATTACAATTTTTTTTTAACTCAAAGCAAAAACAGCCAAAATATGCAATGTATCCTTCTGCTTGGACTCTTCAGCCACATTTCGTTGGAGAAGTAATGAAATGTAAATAATAATAGACTAAAGCGTTCGCCTTTACCGATCTCTGCCATATTACCTATGTCAGCGTGAGTTTATTATAGTCAGGATGCAAAGGTTACAATATATGATGTGTTTAAGAAAAGGAACATGAATAGATATAGCGTGTGATGACATTACATAGTGCTTAAGAGGGTTTACAATATTTAAAATAAAAACAATTCAAAAACCAGCAAATATTTGTTAAGAGTTGTGTTACATGTATTCATTCATTGATTATATTTATTAACGTTAGTCTTGGAGGTGTAAAAGTGAGGTATAAAGTTTCGTCTTTCATCGTGGAAATAATAACAAGATAGAAGATAGTGATATTCATCCCCTATTTTTGAGACCGACAAAGTGTTCAGTATTTTTCGCTATAGGGAACATTAGTCCATCTACCTGTTTCGACGGGAAACCTATGATATGCAGTTCTATACGTAATTGAAATTTTAGATATACTTTTTGGAAATGAGAAATAAATATTATCTAAATCCAAACTCGTTTTAAATAAACTGTAATTTAGACCTTGAGATAATGTTAGCAACCCAGCTTGCAGGTATTGATCATTTAGTCGTTGTTCTAATGAACCTGTTAACCATTTAACTGTTACAAAACTTTTATTTCTACATACGTTAAATTATCTAATTTAGATTTAACTTCAAGTAGCCATTTATTGTCATATGAAATTATAAGAAAGAATACATACGATAAGATAATTTTTTTCCTGACCACTAACCACTTTAGCACAATGATCTAGCATGAGACTTTTAATGTTGATTCAAAATAACAAGTAACATAATGATGACAGCATTTCTTCGTGATTTCTACATATATCTCTGAACGCCATTTTGCAAAATAACCAGTCTCGTGACAGGAATTCGTTGTTCAGTTGTTTCTTATTGTGTATATTACAACGAGATGATATTATTTTTAAAAATCGGAAAATGTCAATCTGTCTTCATGCAAATTTGTTCACTAATTTCTGTAAGTATGAAAACATAACTACAAAATATCAAAGACTAAGAAAGCTGTCAGCCGGGACTTTTTCTTGACTTCTGGCAGATGAGAATATTGAACAACGTGACTGTTGAAAATAATAGATTTTACTAAAACTGCTTACGAAGTCATCATTTTTTCCATACTACTCCTTTTGTTCATAAGCTTAACGTAAGCTGAAATATTATATATAGAGACATTGCAATTGAATGGAAGGTTGTTATTATTTATTTTTTTGTATGAGAATATCATCAGCGAAATATACAACGAAACATTTCATAAACGTTTCATAGTTAAGCTCATCCAACTGAAGATGCACCATATTTCATTTACAGGTAAACGCGATGTTCGGTGTCCAAAGAATAACATCGCGATATAAGCGGGATCGCGTTAACAAATTTTTTGAAAAACATACCCGTAGAAAATGTGTATTGAAATTTCAATGTCATCAGTTTTAACTAACCTCTTGATTATATATCGTTTGCTTTGAAAAATTTCGGAAGTTAAGGCAACATTGAACGCAGTGCTGATTAAAAATCTGCTAGGGATAAAAATAACCGGCTTTTCCGAGACCATGTATATATGATGTTAAGAAGAAAGGTCACCTTCAATTAAAAAATGGGAGCCATGCTGCCATCGCGTTATAAGCGGAATCGCGTTATAACGAATCACGTTATAACGGTTTTTTGCCTTTAGTTCAGTGACCAAGAAAAGTCGTCAGATTGGAACGGGTCGAATTGACAGATCAAGTTAAAGTAAATATATAGAATGCCGTTCATTGCTTAGTGAGAAGAACGCAAACTGTCGTTAGTTCGAATTTTATGTTTTAAGGCTGATGTTCTTCAAGACCTATTGCCATGCGTCAAGTCGCGGATTATATTAATATCGGAAGACAATTCAGCCATTTATGCGAAAACGTAAACTTATCCACACAAGAAAGGACACCCGATTCGACGAATCGATATTTACATGTGATGAACACAAACAACCTAGGTACATTATTCTGTTAGCTATGCCTTGATCACCGCCTTAACCAGCCTTCCATTAGTTGAGTCATTCGAGAAGAGTTTGCATGAGACACCAATAAGTCTTCACCCCATAATATCCCAAGAGATAGAATAAGCTCAAGGCATATGAAAGAAAGCATTGTCTATAGATGCATCGTCGTACGTGCATCGTAAATTCGAAATATCTGCACATCATCTGTTTCTCAGAACAAGCCCTCTCCATGGCAACCGGCACGTGGACGCAAAAATTCAACCGGAAGTGAACTGACATCACCTGCTACTTGTACATGATTAATATGAAGATAATTCGTGAGAGTCATGACATAGCCGATATTCTTGAGTATGTTTAAGACAAAACTTTGCATTTTATACTTTGCAACGGCAGATTTCTCCAATTCGCTCAACGCGTGTCCAGCTAGCAAACTTACAGTGCAATTAATATTTTTTTGGTGCAATCAAAATGAAAGAGACCCAACTTTTCTAATAATGTATTCGTGCTCACAGCACTTAATTGACTTATCATGATAAATCGGGACATATTTTCGACACGTTTAGACAATTTTGAACAGTGTTTAGCTTCTAGATTCTTTGTTCAAACAGAGCTACTCCGACACATATTATTTTAAGTAAAACGTCATTCCATCCGATATGTAACAATATAATTTGCCTGCAATTCTAGGGTAAATATGTTAATATCAGATGCCGATGAAAAAAAATTATGATATTATTTTTTACAGGTATATTTCCAAGCAATTGTATCTGATCATAAACATGGGGACATCAGCATCTGTTCCATCGAGTAAACGTGAATCTGACGTATTAAAAAGAGGTTCCAAAATGGATCAAAGCCTGGAACATGAGATAAATTCAGGACCAATCGAAAGTGATCATAGAGCTGTAGAGAAAGAAGAAGATGAAGATAAACAACTTAAAGTTAGGAGAGAACGTGCCTTCCAAACATATAACACAGCCATTGATAAAATCCAGAAAATTCATAGTGGAAAAGATAGCAACAGAAACTGGAAAGAAGACTTATTTGAAAATCTAATATGTTTACATGTAGTGTATGAAGAGATAGGACAAATTTACAATTTCGCCTACGATGTTGCCCTGAGATACCGACAAGAAGCAGGAAAAAAAATGTGTGACACAAAGACTACGAAAGTGATAATGGATGTAGTGATTGATTGTTGGCGTGTTTGTTACATTACAAAAGATGATACGGATGTGACAAATACGATGAATATTATGGATAGCGCAATAACAATTTTATGCAACTTCTCAGACAGCACCCATGACGTATCATGTGACATTGTAAAGGAGGAAAGTTTCATTGAAATGCTGGAGACAATTATGACGTCATCTAAACCGTCAATAGATACAGAGGACAAGAAGGTAAATTACCCGTTTAAAATGTTTGCATGACACACATTAATGACATTGCAATTATTTAAATATTAACAAAGCAAATGTAAATAGTAATGGTCCTGATGTTTCTACAGAGAAATACACGTACATTTCACATATGAAACTTGTAAACTAAAGATAGGTAATCAATTGACACAACAATTATTGAAATAATTTAATTTGATGACATTTTCCATATACCTTATATACACTTAAACTAGTGCGAGATTATTTTGTTCCACCATATAAATGAAACTAAGATAAAATTATTAATATTTATAGTCGTACATTAGTACAATGTTTTAGAAGCACTAAACTCTGTGTGTGTGTGTGTGTGTGTGTGTGTGTGTGTGTGTGTGTGTGTGTGTGTGTGTGTGTGTGTTCGTTGAAGAACAACTCTATTTTTGCAATTACAGTTCAGTAGACCAATCAACCATGAGACCTGGTCGATAACCATTAATCCATCGCGGCTCCCCAAATCGTTCGAGGGCCATAATTCTATAGAATGATGATAATGTGTAAAGGCGTAAATAGGTCTGTCTTAAAGTTTAAAGTTTTGACAATCGATAACATTTTACTCTATAGAACCAATTATATACCCTTCTAGAGGGCACCGCCAAAGGCCATCAAAATATAACCCTGCCATTAAGTATACTTACTGATTGGAACTTGGTATTAGAGGAAGAACTAGCATGAAATCTAAAAAATATCCTAATATTAGAGGAAGAACTAGCATGAACTATAAGAAATATCCTAAATGAAATTATGAGCGTTATATTAGGATAAGGTTTGGTTGTGGTGATGGAAAATATGAGATGCCATGTTCAGGCTAATTTTATTATGTACACAAACAGTACTAAATTATTATAGTTGATCAATGTGGCAATTTATGCCAGGTAAATGTTTCAAATAGGCAAATAAAGAAGAACTTAAATAATAATAAAAACTTACTGAAGTCGAAATATCACAATAAAATAGTCTGTATTATAGAAACAGTTTTAAAAATATAAAGGCATTAGCATGATTCTTTCAACGATTACCCTATACAACTGGATATGAGGATAAGATTAAAACCAAATATGAATGTTTCACAATTACTACAAAAACCGTACATGAAAAACAAGAAGAAAATCCAAAATACCTTGGGTGCATGCATGCTTAAAAAGAACAAGAAAACTAAGTAATTCATTATCGATATTTAAGACGATAGATACATTTAGGATCAGAGTTGATATAATACAATTAGAAGCAATATAAGTAATTTATTATTATTATTATTATTATTATTATTATTATTATATGTGTAGGGTGAAGATCATGAGACATGCTAACACTGTTAAGAAATAAATGGCACGATACACGGGAAAATAATAAGTGGTGACTTTGTGTATGTTAGTAGAAATCCAAAGGCTGAAGTGGGAAGATTACGTTCCTGACCAAATTACGTGGAGATTCTGGTGATCCAGTGACCTGTATTAATATTTGTTAGCTCATTTCCTCAGACGAGATTATATGCTGAACTTTTTTTGTGTAACTTGATATGTCCATGCTTCACGAGAAGGATTGCATTCTTCAATCAAAACTACGTCATTTTGATATTTGTTCACGTTCCAAAGATCTGTAATAACATTGGTTTTGCTTCCTTCCTTAGGCACAACTACTTGCAGAGTGGTGCAACTTGATACTGTACAAAATATGGATCATAAAAAGTAAACCACAGTTCAGACGTAGCAAAGACCTGCAATCCTTCCCTGCGGTCATTAGTGATCCATCGCCTGTCTTCAACTGTGTACTCCAATACTTACCCTTTCTAGTGCTTCTGCCGTCAGGACAACTGGGTTTGGCTCGATAGATTCGGCAGAACTTCCAGTTAAGGTATTGAGCTTGACGAGTTACGTATTAAGTTTGTTATGGCTTTTGTGGCTGTTCAATCTATCCTGAAATCCACAGTTTCTATTATAATTTGAACGGCATAATTCTTGCATAAGGTATATGCCATTTTTACTGCAATATCCCGATGTATGATTGATGTTGCAGCTTAATGGAATCTAGATACAAAAAGTTTAAATCCGAGGCATATGCATACAGATGCGGCTGTGTTTGTCTTCACAGCTTTAAGTGCCTATTTCAAATGAAGACTCGTACCAGATGATCTTTATTTGCCCTTTTTGTGTTCTCTTGTGTCTGTCTGTATTGTTTTTGTTTCTGTTTCTACTAACGGAAACCCGGGAACACCATTGAATGTTCTGACAGGATTTTCTAAAGATTCAATACAGTTCCGATGTCTCCTGATGATGTGTTGTAGCTTTGGTCATTAGACTGGTATGTTATAACAAAGGTGTTTGATGTTTTTGTACATTATAAGAGTATTCGGTCATGGCTTTCCCAATATCCTTTCTTTTGTACTGTCTTTTCTAAGATACGAGTTCAGCTCGCCTACTTTGTTTTCATAAATATTTGGATTGAAACAGATATTTATGATACAAACGCAAAGGCCTATTGAGGTTTTATACGATATTTCTGGACGTGCTAAGAGTAAGTGCATGTATGTAGCAGATATTGATGCGAAGCAGCTGGCTTACAACGGAGCTCAGTACCTATTCTCAAGTTTGGGAGGGTGGATCGGTTAGCTAAAGATGCACTGGAGCTGCTTGACCACTCTGATCTGAATTTGCTAGTTGAAAGGAAACTAGTGGAGCATTCAGTGAATATTTTTGAATTGATCTCATATCAAAACACACAAGTCATTCGCTCATGCACCTGGCAACAACCTGGATGTCTTCTTAGTATCTCGTTCAGCAGTGTAATTTTACATGCCACTCATTGCAATTGTAGGCATATTAGTGCCATCGTTGCGCGTTATGCAGTTACATTAACTGATTTCCGATCGTTGAGTACAGAATAGTTCAAAATCAAATATTGGCTTCAAGGTCGGACGAGTTATTTGGTTAAAAACAAAGGATACATTCATTGCAAGCTTGACTGTCTTTGTTGTGCGGAATGCTGGAGTAGCAGAAAAAGAGACGTTTATCTTTTCGGTTTTAAACATGTCCTGATATATGTCACAGCCTTATATCCCCCATTAGGTGAATTTATATGAGTAAATTCTCAATTGTGGATACGCAACATACGGAATATAATCAGTGAAAGTGATATACGTGCGAGCAAACAAGAGAACTCTCTGCGTTTTTAGAAGTCAGCGACCTTTTTCAATCATATGTAAGTAATCAGAAAACCAGCTTTTACATACTACTGTGGTAAAGGTCTGTGAGATTTTGACGCGACAATCGTTTTCGGAATTTATATACTTTCTTTGTATTTACTCGACTTTTATTATCTGTAAATCCCCTACCCCACGGTTCCTTATTAATGCTCAGAGTTGACGGTGATTTGCCATTTCCGCCAAATAGTCTAGAACTCGACCATGTTAATCGTTTTATCCTCAATAGCCACTGAATACAGTTTAATACTTTGTGCTGCAGCGAGCAGTTACGAATAAATAGGTATTCGTGAATGTAATCGTATCGAAATTACATTGCTAGCAACAACAGATACACCGGTTACTATCGATATAGCACTAACAATAATTCCGATATGTGCACTATTGATAGTTGTTATTACCGTGGTTCCGGCCACACCCAGAACAATAGTTGTTTTCGCCGCAAGACCACGAATAGCATCTAAGTCAAACACAAGTGCTTGTATTTCATGATGAAAGCTATTCTCTTTGTGATTTTATTTTGCAGTTGTTATTCCGCTTCGATTACTTTTTTTGCGTCGATAACATTATGGGTCTATCATAATTCTTCTATTAAGTTTTCAACAGTTCTACGTTCTTCAGGCCTAGCATTACGGTGATTAAAAATATACTGGTTGCACCCATACCTGGTGTATTAACGACCGTTCTTGTTCTCGACCAATATCTGTTACACGGACAATTGCGTCCTTGTTAGATATCAGGCAGGATCTTTCTTTTCTCGTTTAAGTTAATGTTGGCTTTACATATTCATTGCAAAAGGTAACCGGGGTGGATTCAGCGGTGAATTCCATTTCCTTTTTGAAGAAACAATCCCTGAAGTAGGGGGGTCTCAACGGTTGATTTATATTTGGTCTTTAAGAAGATTTTATTTGAGTGCATACGAAGGTCTGGTATTATTATAGTTTTTAAGCAGATAGTCTTCGACAAGTGGAACAAAATTACTACCGATGTTAGCACCCTTTGTTAGATCATTAATCACTTTGTCGGTAAATTCTGCAACCATATCACCGCGCTCAGAGTCCATAACGTATATAATGATAAATATAATTTTAAACACAAACCTCAAAGGGTACTCTTCTTCTGTAATATTTAACTTGTGCATCTGTATTATTTCACCTTTATTGATCTTAAATGAGCCTGCAAACGGGAGAGATGTTAGTGAATTGTCATTGGAATTTGACCTGAATATTAAATCATTGGATTCTAAATTTTATCCTCAAGATTACACGATTATACTAGTGCAAGAAATGTAATACAAAGAGACCCCCATGTAAGAACAGTCGTGGAGAATATAACGAAATAATTTCTGGATCTGCCGGCAGCACATCGACTACCACTGTGATGAAACCCATCGATCCTTATATCTAACAGATGAAACAGTCAAATGGGTGCTGGGTTTAATCGATAAAAACCTGTTGATGAATTGTCAAATTAGCGTTACCAACAAAGACATTGATAGCGCTGAATTCGATATCCACGGATTATTTTATTACTGCATAATCATCAATAGGTTCTTGCACCAATTTAATTTAGTTTTTATTTATGATAAGGTCTCCACTCATTTCATTAGCAGTCTTTTTAACTTTCGATACCGAATTGGCTTCGACGTAGTCTTTTATAAAAGCAATCAACACGCTGGCATATCTTATGCGAGGTTTTCAAGGGAAGATTATTTGCAACATCGCCTTTCAAACCTGATAACAATATCTTGTATATCAACGTGTGATGCTTGCAATGTACCATTTCGATCCTGAACAATCACAATCTCACCAGGTCGGCACCAATAACAACACGACTAGTAAACTCATTCATATCTGCTTGGTGGCAAACCTGCTCGGAAACAGATCTAGTTGATTAAGGTACTTAAATATTAATATAAATTTTATATGATATTAAACGTATCGGATCTAAAATCAAAACGTTTTTGTGGAGCTGGTGTACAAAATAGTTACAGATGGCTTCATTTGCCATGGGCGCTAGTGCTCTTGGTTAAATAATTAACAACTTCAAGGGGTGATGCAAGTCCATGCGAGTCAAAATGCAATAAATCATTGCGCGTCACGATATTGGCAACCCAATGATAGCCAAGTCCAGTTGTTAAATCCAGGTTAACACTGCCAGTTTCACGTATACGTTGCATCATCGATGCAAGTTCATATTTCATAAAGACATTTGAGAAACGCTTAATTGATTTTGCTGTCGGGAGTAAATGAAGATTGGTTAATGAACGCTTGGCCTTCTGCGTGATCGAAAACATCTACGTAATGGTATTCGTCGACGAAATGTTCATGGTCAACGATGCCTTTGTTTTATTTGTATGCGATCTCCAGAGGCTCCGCATCCAGTCGGGTTTCTTCAAAAGTCATTCCAGAAGCTGTTCTGACAGCTTCTAACTCCACCCCTTTTGCATCCACTAGAGTCGCTGCTACTAACAACGCTGGAATCGCTGCAAGGAATGAGGATATTCCACTGGTCTTTGACAATTGCATGACCTCTGATTTAGATAATGTTAATATCGCCGAGGTATTATTTCGTTTGGATGCATTAAGCTGATTTCGTTTGGATGCATTAAGCTGATTAAGTTGTGTTTGAGTTAACCATTCTGGGAAATTACAGTTAATTTTATTTAAGAAAAGTTTAAATGTGACCGCACAATTGTTTTGTTTTTGTTTCATTTTTGTTTGTTTTCTTTCTATTGCGCTTTTTATCTTCACAAGCAAGTTTTCACTAAGGCCGACCTTTACATCACGATTAAACATTATTATTTGAGAACGTAACAGGTTCAATTACTTTATGTTTGTTCAAATACGCATCAAGAAATCTCATTCGACTACCTGCATCATCCAACAACAAAGTCTTGCCAAAAAGAATTACAACATAACATCGAATAAAATTCCACAAGCGTTACCTACACGTGCATGAAACTACACGTCCGCAGTCTTAATGTTTCATATACAACTTCACCATCAACACCTCCTGTACGTCAAAATGACGTTTTTCTTACGGGTTAATGTGACTATGTTTGGTTCCATAAATAACCTTGCGAACATCTCTAAAAATAACAAGTATATGACTGGGAGAATTGCAGACAAAACTCGTGATGAGGCTGTAATGGTGTTGTGCTTGACGATATGCAAATCCATTACTGAGAGTGCCGGTAACGCCCATGTCTACAGCTTCTATGTCTGCATTATTAGCCATGGTGGTGTGTATTCCACGTAGCATCATTTCTTACTGTTGAGAATCCGTATTATCAGATGTATCCTTGGCAAAGATTAAAGTTGGACCAGCTGATTTTGCGTTATCATCACTGTATCTAGTGAGTCCGAGAATTTCTGTGGCAATGTCAACTTTGTCAATAATTGATTCGATTTCCTTTCCATCGATGGAATAACGTGTGGTGTTAAACAACGTCATAAGACCGATGTTAACAAATCCAACTGTTCTTGACGGGGTAATCATCACTGGCGGCATTGTTTTATAGACGTTTTTCATGAATGTCCAAGAATGTCTCACATAAAAGAAAAAGCCTAGATATATCTAGCACTTGTAATTATATATTTTGTGGATGAGCACCAGTGATGAGACAGTGTTCATGAACTCGAGAAGTTTGTCTTCTACTTTCAGTTCCATCAAATGGACCAATACAGATTCAGTAATAAGCGACCTTATACAACTCATTAGTATCCTTACTGACAATAATCACGTCCGCGGGCGAATAGTTTTTATCGAAGCCATTTTTCCTTAACCACAGCAATTTAAGAAACACCTCAGCTAAATCCTTACCACGATATAACAATGGCTGCTCCGTTTACCCGTCACTACTGACAACACTGTAACACAACTCGCGTGGATTTTCTTCAGCAACTTGTGTTGTATTTATTCTAGGTTTTAGGCTTGGTTTTTCACTGGAACGTTGACACATTTCGAAATCTGCATATATGATTTGGCTAAAGTATTTTGTTGCACCGTTGTAAACATCAAAATGTTTTACCATGTTCTCTGGTTGTTCACTGATTCTGTCGCAATGAAAGTATTGGTGATAAGCAATTATTGCGTGCTCAAAACATGCAAGCAACTTCTTACCGCGATACTTGCTGAATCGGTTAAGCAGACGCGCAAGATTCTTTATCCATATGTAATGAGATAGTGACTATGAACTAATCATATCGCTCAGCAATAACAAATCATTTTGGGTTCGCTCGCTTTGTACATGTAGAGATAGTGCAAGATAGTACAAGTGGATAAAAAGTCTTTATTCCAAAGTGAATACTTTAAAAGCAAACCACGGTAAAGTGTTTCAAACATTTTGATTCAAGCCTCAGTAACCTGCACCGGAAATTCTATATCACCAAAACTAACTTCAGACAAATATTGCTGGTATTTTCGATGCTGGTCTTGATAATCACTTGCCTGATGTAATGAGGATAAAACAGCCATTTATCACTGACCGTGGCGCAAAATACTCAGGTGTTGGTATTTAACTCGATTAACGAAACGGCTGGTATGGAGAAATATGCACTTTTGTCAAGAGTCCATTCGAGTCCTGTATAGGTATATTTTTCCAATGTGTTAAGAATCTTTTCAAATCAATTTATAGATTTCATCTCCTGATAGCCTAAGTGTTATTGCGGTTTAAAATAATATGTGAACTGCTGTGAATCCACGGTGTTACGATTTTAAATCATTCCTTGCCACTATTAGGTGGCATAATTAAATGCGGACGAATAAGAATATCTGCTTTAACTCTTGAGTTACCAGAGGGTAATAACACTTTTATATAATAACAGAAATCATATTTTATAACAGTTGTCTACCGACTTTTCCAAGTTTGTGTGTTGGATAATTGCCACGTGATTTTCTATTCGCCACTACGCTTGTGAAACGTAAATTCAGGTACTTTTAATTACTGTGCCTTTCAGTGGTTTCATTTACAATGGTATGTGTGATACGACGACAAGACTCTTTTTCAGAAACCTCTGTAGCAATGCGATTACTGTTTGTTGTTTCTTTTCATTCCCGAAAAAAAAACCCTAATAGTGCATGTATATCGGTTTTTCTTGCACGTATTGCTATTGCCGTCACGTTTAAATTTTTTCTATTGTTGTACCGTAACCGGTCGTGCATTATTCGGGGGGGGGGGCACAGCAATGGGTCCTAACAAAGTAAGTATGTCTGTGTTTCGCAAAACGTTCGGTATTCATATTACACGCTGCTGCGCAATTTGCCTTAACTGAATCACGGTAGGCATGCATATCTATCTATGTATCTATCTATCTATCCATCTATATATATATATATATATATACACACACACAATAAACTGACAACGAACAGTGCAAAACTAGTATCTAACTAGCCTGAGCGCTTTCGACTTTTAATGGGTCTTTTTCAAAGTCAAATACAAAACATAGACAAGACAAACAAATAAAACACAAAAACCGTTGTGTCCGTTGTGTTTGCAAAACTTTACATGGCTGTTTCTACAGGAATTAAACCTTTAAATTTATTATGTTTCAACTTGTTTATTTCAACTTGTTGCGGATGCATGAAAATATTTTTATTGACCTAGAAATCGACGAACCTTAACGACATGTTGTTTTATGTAAATTTATGTAAGCGCAAATTATATCCCGGATATTTTATTGCCATAGTAGTAATTAAAGGCTACTTTTAAAAAAGTTAACCTTGTTGTCTTCTGCTGTGCCTGACGTAGTTGTTCTGATATCAAACAACAACAAAAAAAAAGAACAAATATATAACAAAAACATAGTAACTTAAGGTCAATCCATCTTTGAGAACACACCATAAAAAACCATTTCGAGAGAGACAATGACACACGCACACAGTGTCGAGCTTTTTGGTATTATGCTAGTTCGTTCCACACAGCATGGTTAATTTTATCCTATATGCAGGCCTAGCTCAGTTCCTTTTCAGGTAAGCGTCATTAAATGTAGCTAAAGCTACCTAACTAGTTTTAAATACTTAGTGTGAAACAAATTATACACTGTTAGCTGCATTTAATGACGCTGACCTGAAAATTGACTGTGCAGATAGGATAAAATTCTCAATGCTGTGTGAAATGAACTATGACAGAAAACACTGATCTATGTACATAGACTATAGACCTATAAACTTCATAGCCTCCCAACTCTCTTAACAACTATAGAAAACTAAGTAACAGCCAGAAATGTGTTATGTCAAACATGCTTTATTCTAATTTTGTTAAGCATCTCCATTGTGCCCCAGTTGAATAAAAAATATACCTACAACATTTAATGACACATAATGCACTTACGAGCCAGAAGGAATCATTTATCCGTCAACACATTAATCCATAAGCAAATTTCATTATAGCACTTGCCATATTTCCAAGACAGAAAAATAAATTTTCAAAGAATCCGTGAACTTGAATGTTTAGCACATGGTTATCCGCTAGGGTTCGTATTTGGAGGGTCTTTAATATACGGGGGTAATTTTACAATCAATATTAAGGACAACGCAAACATGTCACAAACAGTGTCACCTCCTCCAAAGAATAGTGACACGGATCTCTAATTATCCATGAATAATCTAATGCAACATGTTACTCTTCGTTACAGTTTGTACAAAGTATAACTACAGTAGAGCTGAGTACTCAGCATCGTTTCATTATTTACAATATAACTTTTCAAAATTGGAACTGATGAAAATGAAACAGTTTCTTGTAATAAATATTCATCATTTATTGTTACTTTCATACGACATCTATATATTAAATGTGATAATACCTGATTACTATGCGACGTTTTATGTTGTTATTTTTTTTTTTTTTTTGCTCACGCGAATAAAAGCTGTGTACTTCGGATGACCCGGTCACGCCACGGTCCTCATTAACATATTTGTATTAATGCACCGCATGTAAACATTTGAGCGTGAACTATATTGCACAAGTGAGGAGTTCTTTCTTACTTTAAAGGATAATATCGGGTGAGAAAAAAAAAATCTACGTTGGGATCTGGACCGAGACAAAGAAATCTCAGTCGCGGGATTACATTATATGTCTCCCCACGAGACCCCTTGACTGTGATTTCCTTGTCTCGGTCCAAACCCCAACATAAATTCTATATTTCTATGCCAGTGTAAAATACTCTCTGCAAGAGAAAGTATTCTCTGCAACAGAACATATACACCCTGTGTAGTGTTGATCAAAAATCCTATTTGTGTAGCAGTGCAGACATTAGTATAGCCACAGTAAATAATGTAGGTCTGACTGAAAATTTACCATGCATATCGGGGCCCCGAGTGGTCGAGTGGTCTAAAGCGCTGATCGTTACGGATCACTGCCATCTCACCTCTGTCTGCGTGAGTTCGAGTCCAGGCTCGGCTAACGTGGGTACGTGAGAAAGCCTGCCAGTAGCTTCTCGTGGGTCGGTGGTTCTTCCTGGGGTTTTCCAGGGTTCTTCCTCCACCATTAATACTGGCCGCCATGTATAGCCTATCTAGTGCTGAAAAATGGCGTTAAACCCTATAACAACAACAACAACCATGCATATCATTATCTTAATAAACAATCGTGTAAACCATAGTAGTATGGAAATGGTGGTTTTATGGTTTCGGACACGTGGTTAATATAGGTTGCAGACTCCTTGTTTTGTTGAATATGGGTTACTTTAACTGATTACAACCCATGAGTTGCGCACACACAATGGCTTTTCACCAATAAGAGCAAAAATCGTGGGTGCAGGGTAGATGGACGTGACCTATGTCATAACCTGTGAAAAATAGTATCATTTTAGGTACTAGTAATACAGTATGTTCACATTACCAATTTTCTAATTATTTCAGATAAAATACGAACATGATTTGATCAAAGCAGCCTTGGCCATAATTTACAATGTCTCCCAAGTGGACCAAACCGTTTCGTGCCTCCGCAGCCTTGATATTGTGGCCACTATTACTCCATATTTAGATGCAAACGATGACGAACTGCGTCTCCTTACTCTTGCCACTCTTGCCAATATTATTGATGAGGAACAGAGTGAAGTTCTCAAGGACAAGCATGACGTCATACAACTTCTTCTGACGACACTTGGGGAGGCCTTGAATAGAGACAATCACAGACATAATGGCTGGGCAGCAAAGGAATGTGGATTATGTGAGTTCGATCTACTCTACAAACCGATTAGAATGTTAGACAGCTTATTCATTGTTTATCCTTGTCTAAAATCAAGTTACCAGTTGTTATAAATAATAAGTGTCAGAAGCCCCCCAGTTAACATTTTTCAACTAAAATGTAAGATAAAAATGAGTGGAAAGGATACCATACATCATTGAACACAGCTTTAAAATATTTTGTGTGCATATTAGGCAATTTGTCAGTGACTTATATTATACAAAAGCCCTTACATTTATAAAAGACGATTGATCCACTCATTTAACAACTCCAGATAGTGTGAACCTTCTATGACTATATTTATGCACGACTCGGTATGTCCTTAATTCTTCATGATATTTTCAGTGTTTAACACTGATACTTAATAATTAATATACAGATAGTTTACAGTTGTGTGTTTTATCTAATTTGGCAATGTATATTTGAACATAGGTTTGTGAGTTCAGTAAAGAAACTTTATAATGACGTACCACCTGGGAAAAGCTTTATATTGCCATCATATTGCCAGTACTGTGCTAAGGGACCTTAAATCGTGTACACACACACACACACACACACACACACACACACACATGAAAAAGATTTTTAGTCACTTTTAGACATTAAGCAAGTACAGCAAATCTAATTTAGAACCAAATTTATAGAATGGTTTTGTTGGAAATCCGGTTGGAGGAGAAATGAATTTTTTTATCCTTACTGATTAATTTCTTTATTTCATGCATAGTGATCCGAGCAGCATTGTTATTGAAAATTACGATTACCCGCTGTTCGAACTGTTTGCTGATAAATGAAACAGATGCAATTTTCACCGCCCACCGTTGATCTGAGTAAAACTATTTAATGGATCAGACGTTAAAACATTCCGTTCACTAACTGACTTCGCTCGGAGAAGAACAAAACTAACTTTAACTTTGAGCAGATCCTTTTTGATGTAACTTGATTTAATTTCTTGTTCGAAGCCTGATCTATTATCACTAATAATGGCCATAAATGAAGAAACAAAAAGGACGCCAAGCAATGTTGACAGGAATAGTATCACTGGCAATACTGACCAGTACTTACAGGGACGTTTTCATGCAAATTAAGGTAGTAATAAATTTATATATGCTAATTATAGCATTACTAAGAGACTACAGAATAAACGCATATTTCGATGATTTTGTAAATAATAAAGTCATGTAATGAAGGACTAAAGTGACTCTCTCTCTCTCT
>JAECUM010049799.1:0-18300 GCA_016617855.1 Megalonaias nervosa | reverse complement strand
TATGTTTGCTAATATGTCATTTATTGTTTGAAGTGGTTTTGATTTATACGTACCACAACGCACGTCAGCTCCTTCGGAATGGGCACAATCGTGATTTCCCCATCCTCTGTGTTGGCAATTGTGTATTGAAGTTTCATATCCGGAACGTCCCACATCGTCCAGAAAAATGCTGAGATTCATATTTTTGCCAAAATGGGCACAGCACAAACCAGTTGTTCCAATGGTGCTAGTTAATTAAAAGGAAACCTACTATTATTATATGAAATCAGACTGTATCAATGTGAGGACATTTTCCAGCAGATAGTAATAAGCCACTGTTATATTATTGCTAACGAATAGGGTGATATTTTTTGAAACATTTATATCATTTCTTCAGACATGAATGTCATTGATCCCATTATTGTGCAGTAAAGTTTGAACGAAATCGGTTGATTATTTTTATTTAACAGAGGTAGTTGTAAATGTAATTGTGTAGATATATTGATGATACATGATGGACGACGATTGACAGTTTGAAATACAAACCATTAGCTACGAGATCCCACGGTACAAGTGTGGCGAACATTAGATAAAATATGTTATATATAAATTGCATTTTGAACTGGGTATGTGGAATATAGATGTACAAGTCAGAACTAAGTATATCAAGAACGTTAATAACTTGACCAGCATTCGTGATATAGTCTTCTACATCGCAAACATGTTTTGTAATTTTCGGTATCTAAATCATTTGAGACGTGGACAGGTATGGTACATTTCAGAGAAAAATAATAACAATACATGTTTCAAAACGTTAATTATGCCTCATATACAGAAAACTTGTATGAAAAAGAACAATGCAGCATTTGCTGTTTAGAATATAAAACAAGCAGAAACATATTTCAAGTTTTGTAATGCAGGAGAAGTACATCATATCAAAGAATTATGACCATTTAATTCACCTGTATCCCAGCATTCTGCAGACAACTGCGGCGTCATTATTATCCCATGAGTCATCACATACCTTGCCCCATGAACTATTATAATAAATCTCCACTCTTCCTTGTATGGTGGTTGAGCCTCCGACTAATCGAACAGGTGGATTTTGATAAGGGCCTTAAACAAACAAACGAAATATACGGAGAATTAAGTTTTGTAATGAGAACAAGATTACTGAAATTATCTTCACGCACTGTGCACAGCTAAAAAAAATTGTTTCGAGAGAATTAATCTCATAGAACACGATACTGTATTATGACATCAGATGAAAGTGACCATTGATACAAATCAGTCTGATTTTCTGAAATAATTTTTTTTTTATCTATCGAAGAGAAAACCAAAAATGGAGAATTAAGGATGAGTTACAGAGAAATTACTGATTTGTTTTACAGGCATACATTTCTTAAAATATTCATACTATGAATGTTAAGAAGCATAATCGCATAACATCCTTGAGTCCTCGCCTATCAAGTCTGTATTAAAAGGTATGTGGTGCAAAGTATGGCTTTGCGCTACAAATGGTTCTGCTTTTCTAATCAGTTATTCGTCCCTTTTCAGCAATTTGTAATGCATTGTGCTTAGGAGAATTAAAATTAAACCTTCATGATATTTGATTTGGAAAGAAAATAAACATCAATATATATTTGAAATGATTGTTTATTATGTAACCGTTGCTCCATATTTTCTTCATTTGGTGTTATTTCTACTCCAAAGTGTTGTCCTTCCAACTTCCTGTGTATGTGTCAAGCAGGAACTGTCATATTAAGATATTCATTTTATAATACAAATTAATATGGCCACTACCCTGATCTATAAACAACTTTACACCACTACCTTGATGCTTTTTTCCATTATTCTTTTCGAGAACTTCAATTGTATCATTACTTATATCGGTACGAAATACCATCCTTACTACCACTACTACTAGTACTACTGTGTCAATTTTTCTGTGTGAAATAAATAGTATTTAAAATAAGTTTATTTTTTCTTCTGCACTGATTCGTATTAAATATTATTATTAATATCTGCAAAATAAAATTAACTCTATGCATGAATAAGGAGAGGTAAATGTGAATAGCATAGTTCCTAGCTCAATGAAACATTATATATTAAGACAGATTTAAAAGTATAAAAGAAAATAAATCTACAGGATACATATTGTCAAGACTGTTGTCTGTTTACTTCTGTTCAGAGTTCTGACATTTGTTGCTTGTTCATATTTTTAATCTAAAAGATTTATGGAAGCTTTAGGCATGAACAAATAATATCATCAAATACTGGCTCAAATTTTACTGAAGTATAATAATGAATTGGTTCTCTTGAACGATTTACTCTATATATTACGTATGTCCAGTTAAAGTAAAAAAGGGTGATATTAAGACTAATCACCAGTAAAAGACTCAAGTTTCCTTCAAAACTACGAGGATGTTGTTAAACAATATCTAACATATGTCAATATCCTGCTTGCACTTTTCACATAGTTGAAAAAATTGGAGCTTAGTTTCTAGCATCACCTGTGAAAAAGTGTCTGTTGAAATACATCATCTTCATTCAGCTTTAAAATTATTTGATCCGATATAAACAGTTCGTCCTGCTTACAGTTCTAATTGTCTTTGGAAACTTGATAACAGAGTGTTCAAATTGATATTGGCTATAAATTTGTGTCATCCATAAGCAATCCTAACGTGAGATGCTTACCACAATTTAAAATTTGGAGCTGTATACTTATACTCGCAGGTCGCGGTTGATTATTTTTGTATCATACATCCATTAAGTCTAAGTTACTAGATCTTCATCAAAATATACCTTGATTTGATGCTACTCTATCTTAACGATGACAGGTGTACGCTGGTTTATAAGATTATATTTATGTGTGTTACATAGCTTTGACTGTATAAATCTACGTATGAATTGATGAATATAAGTATGCACTACGTTTGAATTTCTTTTTAGCAGCATATTGCATGAGGTACCATTTACATAACATTTGGTACAATCACGTACTTATTTAATGTCTTCCTATCGTTTTCGTTTAATCTTACATGACTATAAGTTTACATTTATTTTCAAGAAATTTACTTCCGATAATTGATTTTCTTTTTGCATTTTTTATTTACTATTGTATAACATAAGGCTTAAAATGCACTATATATACATCATTGTACTTACGTGCTGTTAAATCCTCTAGGTAATTAACTATATGTATCGACTGTTATACGTTTCAAAAGATGCTTCCTAAGACATTGATGTGAATGTAAGTTTGCCTATCCGGATGCATTCATTTGCATATATAAATTCTCTTCGTCTAACCCATTTTGCATTTTGGGGTTCAAAATGTATCTTTTTGTAGGTTAAATAATATATTTATATTTGATTTTATCCATTTTGTTCATGTTTGTCATGACAAGATACAATGCTCTAAAGCAGAATCAGAAGCTATGTGTTTACAACAATAATTTGGGCCCCAATAGACACCCCGGAAACGCCATAAAAATGCTTTCACACCGTCGTGAAACTTGAACATTCACAGTAACTCTGATAAGTAGCACACAAATGTACGGAAAGTGAGTTAAGCATATTTTAGTCACGCCATATGAATTGGGGTTCACGTATTTGCAGTTTGTGAGACACGAAATACAATATTTCGAAACATCGGCATAATTTTTGTGATCTTATGACTTTATGCTTAATTAATTAAAATTAGTAGAATCTACTAAATTGGTTAGTGTTCAATGTTTGGCATAAAATATACTGATTGACAGGAAATACAGTAGTTGAAACATGTTTACCTATTTTCTTTTTCTGTTCCGACACTTTGATAGGTTTGGTAACAGTGATCCAGATCTATAATTTAAGACCTAATTCCAATTGTTTCATTTGATACTTGGAATAACATTGATCTTATCAAACGAATCAGGAAATGTGCCGGACATTACAGGCATGTTAAGATGTTAGCATACAAGTGCAGTTACTTCATCAGTACATGTTAAAGAATAACACAGATATTATCAGCATCACGTCCTTTTCACATAAAGTTAACTCAAACGTTTGTCTTCATGGGTATTTATATAATCAATGTGCTGGAAGAGACAATATTTGTTATATAGTCATGTATTTGCACTCTTTAAGCTTGTCATTTAATGCCTTGGAATACAAAAGTCGTCATACTGTTCAGAGTCTTGAAAGCACTGTTACATGACAAGGGCTCGTACTCAGTAACAATGAAAAGAGTGAAAGCCAACAAGCTTTGTATATTTTAACAAAATAATTTATTTCCCTAGAAAACAATGTAAAAATTGGTAAATAGGACTTACGGTTTGTGAATATAATCCAAAATTTAATCCTAAGAATGAAAAACACAAGTCCCATCACTAAATAGTTCTATTAGAGTCCAAGTTCGAATCTCGACTTCACACAAATATGGAAGGCGATGACGTCAGATGTGGTCCGATGTATGAATATCAACAATTCCTCAATTGAATCACAGTTTTTGTTTCCGAATAATTCCAGAATAAACTTCCATGAATATCTTTCAGAATTTTTTATTAAAAAAAGTCAACTTGTTGAGTTTCCAGGAGAATAAATTATTAAATCCAAAACTCAAATGAAAAACAAGCAATCTGGCAACAAATAAAAAGAAACACCTTGTTCCTTCAAGATGTTAAAACGACTCTGCCAGAATAATATTAAGAATGCGTATTCAAACCCCCAAAATAATCATTTCAAGTCTCGCGAGATGGGTCATGTGGTCTCTTACTACAAGAAATCCATCACATACGCCAGTGTATCCCCACTTAAGAACCAATAGCAAAGAAACGTTGTTTACACATAGTGATCACGCAATCAAAGTATGGCCCTGATACTGACCAATCATTTTAACCGCCTGTTTACGAAGCTCCTAACCTAAGACGAACTAGGTTAACTAAAAATAATTCTCATGTAACACTTTTACGTTTTAAATAAACAACATTTACTAAAAGAAAATATCGAATTACTGAAAAATAATTTTGAATCCTTTCAATAATCATTACAATAAAATGTAATGAAACAAAAATAAAATAAAAAGAATTTCAAAACTAACACACAAGCAATTTAATTACATATACGTAACAGCACCCATACATTACATATCCTGTCCGAGTTTTCTCTTTTTCGGTCGCTGCAGAAATGATATTTTTTCTACTGGGATATCCTTAATGAACGAAGAACGTAAACTTAGAAATGGAATGGAAGAGAAACATCGAGGTATATTTTATTTAATATAACATTTTATCTTTACTTCGTATATGATTGGACGCTCCTTTTGCAACAACAAACCCAACACAATTGACTTGACACAAGCTCGCTGTTGCATTTGTTATGTCTCTTCTTTTAATCGGTGCAGTTACACATTAATTAGTGACCAACAAACCATATTTTATTGTCCTCTTATGCGATTTCAGCCTACTAATCAATCTGATACTAAACAAGCAAGAAGCTACTTGTATGCATTGAATCTTGATATAAAAAGTATAACATAAAGTTCATTTTGTAACTCTACGGTTTTTACAATGCCTTCTATCTCAAACAGCTTCCAAATGAAATTTAAAAAATTAGAAGGAACAAAAACATAGTTTGTTTTAGTGCGTCCTTCGTCAGACTCAGATATATATATATATATATATATATATATATATATATATATATATATATATATATATATATATATATATATATATATATATATATATATGCTTTGGTTGGGTCTTGTGCTTTACAGCACATCAATACAAGTATGTTATTTGTTGCAGAGGTAATTGGAGTAAAGTGCAGACATATATGTATGTATTTACGATGCTGGTCCAGTGGCACCCTTTCAATCGTAAGTCCAACCACTGAGCCACTGTGGCTCGCGAATCTCTCTGCATGCATGCATGTATCGGTGTATGTATTCATGTAATGTATACTTGCATGAATTTATGAATGTTTGCAATCATATCGAGTTTTTATCCAGTTTAGCATTTACAGGCTAAAACGTGATCTTGAGGCGCAACAAAGATTCATAATACAAACTAAAGGGGAAATACTGCGTCCACTGAATTATTTATGATTAAGTAAATAGATGTATAGAGACATGAAGACTGATATAATTTAGACTGGTTTAGGAACTGCGTTGTTAAAACGTTTGAATGATGCTAGCAATGATGCAATGAATGCAAGCATTGGCTGTATTCATTGTCCAATGCTTGTATGCATATGTATGCATGTATGTATTTATGCATAAATGTAGTTAGTTAGGTACGTACGTGCGTAAGAAGCAAGAAGCAATGGTTCTGGTTTGGTTTGGTATGTATGTATGTATGTATGTATGTATGTATGTATGTATCTATGTATGTATGTATGTATTCATGTATGTTTGCATGAATGCACGTATGTTTGTATGTATGAACGTTTTGGTAGTATGCAGGTGTGCTTGCAAAGAGCCGTTGCAGTGGTATTGATAGATACGTACCACAACGAACACCAGCATCTTTTTGGTGGCTGCAATTGTGATTTCGCCATCCATTGTGTCCGCAGTTGTATATTAAGCTTTCATATCCGCTACATTGGACATCATCCAGGAGAATGCTCAGATTTGTATTATCACCAAAGGTGTTGCAGCATATTGCTGTTGCCCCAATGGTGCTGGTGTGTAAAACGGAAATATATCATTATAAGAGACCAACGGTTTTCAATGGAGTATTGTATGCTAAGCCGATAAGAATGATTTATTTTTATTTAGTATGTTTATATAATAAAGGCGTGCAAGACATAACTGACTAAATAAGACATGTTAACACCTTTACCAATAGTCATAATTTTTAAGAAATATCAACTTAGTATGTACCGGAAAACCCAGTATTTAAATCATGCGCGAAGTGGGCAAGAGTTTACATATTTCATGGAGAAAATATGACAAAAGTGTCTAGGGATTAAGTTACGGCTATGATATAAAATATGGATTGAAAAATACAAGCTGGTACTCTGTTTCATTTTTTAGAATTTGCCACAGAAGCAAGGGTTCTGGTATGATGTTCCAGGTGATATTTATTGTTCATCACACGTTTTACTGTTTTGTTGATCACCTGAATCCCAGCATTCTGCAGATAACTGCGGCATCATTGTTATCCCAAGAGTCATCACATATTGTCCCCCATGAACTATTGTAGTAAATCTCTACTCTTCCTTCCATGGGGGTTATACCTCCGACCAGACGAACCGGCGGGTATTGAGGTACACCTTAAAGAGAGATAAATATAAAACGTTCCGAGAACAATATGAGTTACCCCACAGACAATGGTTCCTCTGTCTCAGTGAGAAAACATTTCTGTAAACTTTATTGCTTAGCTAGTCTTAACTAGCAATATTTTCATTTGTGAACTATTATCACATGTTTCATATCAAGGCAGCGTACATGTAACAATATGTTCTGAACAAACGAACTATTCTATCATGTTGGTACAACAGAGGATTTTACCATATTCAGTACCATTCGTAATCATTAGAGTTACCTTTGTCAAAATGCATGGAGTACACCGGTGCAATGTCGAGGCTCTGAGATAAATATGTGGAATCTTGCAACAGTGGCACTAATCGATTAACTGAGTCTAAGGCCGTATTGTAAAATCCAATTCCTTCCTGTCATCAAATACCTAAGTCTAATCTGATGCTCAACGAAAGGATGTTGCATGCACAATCTTCTCTCTTTTTCTGATTACGAAAGAAACACCCTACGTCAAGTATAGTAACGATCTTGACATTCGAATGTAAAGCACATATGTCTGTCATATTTGTTTTAATAAATAATCTTGTGATACAAATAGCGCTGAAATTGATTCATCAATAATCTACACTACGTATTGGAATTCAAACTTTTTTTAACTGAACATACAAGTCGCCCGTTTCAGTACATGTCTCATAATAATATCCATTGAATCTTAACTTTAAACTTATTTACTTTTCCTGCTATTTGTCCAAACCCAAATTAACATATTAATTAATTACATCGGTGTCTCTTTTAGGGGTTAATTATTTTTCAAGGATTTTTGTTTCTCATAAATTTATCAGAAAAATATACGAGCTTGTTTCCCAATACGTGCATCATATAATGCAATTTGATCAGGGGATCATTTGATTTACATGCCACTACAATGAAACTGTAATCGACTGCAAACGTTATGGTTGCCAGTTCAGTATCCGTCCTTTCGTCACTAACTTGTTACGACATTGGAGCAGATTAATTACTGTTAGCAAGTACTATAGTAGATTTATTGGTAAGACAAAAACCAGGAAATAACCCAACGGCACAGGATGTCAAAAGAATACTTCACGCTTGCGCCGACAAGACTGGGGATTACAATAGTCTAATCTAAAGTCTTTGCACTATAACAAATAACCAACTTTTAAGGCGAATTATTCATGACTGAATGCTTAATGTAAGCTATTTAAGAACGATTATCTGTATCTGCTTATCATCTAATTGTGATTGATGTCATGCATGATTAATAGAATAGTTTTCGATGTTTCGTTTGTTCTGTTAATTAAATAAGGAGCATTTATTAAGCTCGCTTTTGGTACTTTTCGACGAAGTCGGACAAAACAGTATAATAAAATCCAGATTCCCTCAATTGATTCATTGTAGGAAAACTATAATATACTTGTATTTAAGTAGCCATAACTGTCATGTGTTTTCCATTATATGTCAAGATGACAAGAAAGAGCGTGTAAGCTTCGTAGAATTAATCTATCTGTGTAGGATAAAGTATGAATCCAATATTAAAAAAGCTGCGGGAAACAAACGGCATAAGAACATTTATTGTTTCAGATATTCTAACGAAAACTGAATTCAACAATAATGAATTTGAAAACAGCGGTTAAGAAAACAAGCGTCGTTTCACAATGCATGCAAAACTAACAAATTTAATGAGGTACCTATGTAATATTACGATTCTGTGGTAGTAAACTGAATAACATAAAAGAGCGACGTATGTATGTATGTATGTATGCATGTATGCATGTATGTATGTATCTTTGTATGTATGTAAGTATGTATGCATTTATGTATGTATGTGCGTTTGTATGTATGTATGCGTTTGTATATATAGGTAAGTGTGTATGTGAAGACAGACGTACATTCCTTTTCAGTTTATTGACAAAACTAATTGTTATTTGTGCAAGCAACAATACGTTCGGAATTGTAGTAAATAGATCTTAACTTCTGTTAACGATTTATAATTTAAGACGCTATATAAAACCATTCAAATAATACTTTTGACCTGGTACATTGGCTTTGTGTGTTATCAGTAAAACTAGCAGAACACTTTACAAATACGTTCAATGTCAACAATTTGCAACGTTTATTCAGTCTTTTCAAACTTATGCTCGACTTCAATTTTATGTTATCCATACATGATATGTCTATTGCCGGTGAATTTCGCAGACTGACATTGCACCATTACAAAAATAACTAGTTCTCCGAAATTGTGCTGTCAATTTAAATTTCAGTTTGTACTGTTAATTTAGTGGAATACAAATTTGTGCATTATTCGCATTCCAAAATAATATATTTAGTTCGTCCATACACTGTAATGTTTTAAGCATCTTGCCATCTTATTGATACTAACTTCAGTGTGATAATCATGGAGATTATTCTGTAAATCTTTTTTCTTTCAAACATTGACGTGTATTTTCTGGTTTTTAGACACCAAGACATTAAGATCGTATTATCTTAAATATTATTCATCAATACAACTATAGCTGAGACGGCTGTAACATCCGAATAAATATCAGTTTATATGATAAATGCGTGATAGATTTGTCAAAGTATTAAAAACTGTTCAGTGAATCGTCCAATGCATGCCCAGATGGTATTCGTTTCTTATGCAGATGTGCATCATCGTAAGAGACAATGAACATATGTCAGCTGTTTACTTAAGCTAAAGATATGTCACTGTTAAACTCCTTTATCTTACAACAAATGTGTTCGAAGTTGCCTACTATTTTTGAATCACACACTAATAAATCTGTATTCATGTGCTTGATTTCTACAAAATCCTGATATTTTGTTATCTTCACTCATATATGTCCTTCCAGTTTTATTATTGTTCTAATTTCTGCAGTGATCCCTTCATGTCGGAATGTTTTATAGATTGTCTAAACACCACTGGGTCTTCCTAATTTTCTAATATTTCTTAATCATTAATTGTAATGTTCTATAGAGAAACAAAAACGCAAGCATATGTTTGTTCCATAGCGCACATGTGTATACCATAGAAAATGTTAAACAACATCAATGAATGTATATATTACCGAAAATTAAGTTTGTAATGGAACTGTCGATTTGATTTAAGACTAATTAAGAAAGTATATTTAAATGTTATTAGAATCATTTAGAGTACGATCTAAATATAAGTGTTAGAAACAATAAGGGAACTTAATACAGTGAATTAGTATTTATGCATGTATTTGCTGTAGTGGGCATGTAAATAAGCTCTGAAGTTCTTTTGACTCATACATACCACAAATAACACCAGCATCTTCAGAGTGCATACAGTCGTGACTTCGCCACCCTCTGTGTGCGCAGTTGTATATAGACGTTTCAGATCCGTTACATCTAACATCGTCCAAACAAATGCTGAGATTATTGTTTTGTCCAAACCTTGCACAGCAAACAGCAGTTGCCACAGTGGTGCTGGTTAATGCAAAGAAGAATAAAATATAATTTAGTAAAAATGGTCATTAATGAATTATCTTTTGTTAAACAGAGAGTAATGAGTCACTGACTTGTTACTTTTAATAAGTGCAGTCGCATGTTATGAAAAAATCCGTATCGTTTACACAAATTGGAATGTCCCCTATGCTATGATTCCTGTACACAATATTACTGATTTCGGTTGGTTACGTTTCGTGTAGCAGTAGCAATAAATAACGCAACAAAAATGACAAGTTGATACGCATATTTGGCAATTAGCGGCGTTTGTAAAGCCAATATCTTATCTAAAGGAGCAAAGATCGAGTTTGGTTCAAAGTGGAGGAAATGATTTTGTGAACAAGGAATAATAATGTACAAGTCAGAATCCAATTCTCAGCGAGGTTGAAATTTTTGGAAATTCAAGTGTCAATGTTTTTTGACAAGTAGCCAGGTCTTAAAAATATTTCATTGACAAAACATGACCAAAATATGTTCAGAAGCTTAATTAAGGCTCTCGTAGAGAAAGTGGTATCCCTATCACAAGCGAAATCTTTCGTCTTTAGAATGTACGCAAGGCCGGAGTTTCTGAATTGTTGATGTTTATCACTTGAAAGGACGATGCCTGTTTTATTTCCCACCTGTATCCCAGCATTCTGCAGATAACTGTGGCATCATTGTTATCCCAAGAGTCGTCACATACCGTTCCTCATGAACTACTGTAGTAAATCTCCACTCTCCCTTCCATGGGGGTTTGGCCTCCGACCAGTCGCACTAGTGGGTTTTGATGTTCAACTTAAAGAAAAATCAAGATGCCTCGTAGAGGGAAGAAAAAACTTTATTCAGTGCAATAGGTGTGACAGACTTACATTATGCGAGGAAATTCATCATTTCAAGATAACTGATATCCCATATGAGCTGATCTCATATATAATAATATACAGATGATCTCATATGGCCAACGATTTATTATTGCATTATGAAACGAGTTAAATGATGCCAAGCTGGACTTTACTGAACGTGTTTCATAAATTAAATATTAATATATCATTACCTATTTGAGATTCTGTTAATGACATAGATTTTATTTAGAGTGGAAAGAAAAAGAAGGAAGAACAAATAGTTTTGAGTATTTCATTCTGACTCAGATAATGTGCCTTTCAATTCTTGCACGTGAAAAATAGCCCCAGACTAGAGCTGTAGCAGTATCGAACAATTGTATAACAAATAACATAATAATTATATTCGTTTAACAACTATTACTTACAAAAGAAACTGTCCTTCTAATCAATAGAACATTTGCACGAAAAGAATAATTTTTCAAAACTGGACCGCCATTGGAAATTCCTAGGTGTTGTTACATAGTTCAGGTCTGCTGGAATGTGGCTGTTCAGAACGTTTCCACCTAAAAGTGTATTTATTCCACCACAAACATTCACCAAATATAATATTGGATCTGGCATATGAAATAGCTTTCCAGTTGTCCAATATTTATCTGAAGAGAGTATTAAAGGATGCAGAAACTTTGCTGATGTAGTAGTATTGCTGAGAATTGAGGAGATTTGTCGGTGCTGATTTTCATTCATTTGCTGTAGTTATTAACTGATTGGATGCATTTATGACCAGGTATTTGCATGATTTGATTAGGAACAGTAGACTACAGTAGACACAGACAAGTAATATTTGGAGTCTGAAGTGCATCACATAATTAGAAATATTTTATGAACAATTTTACCACGTAAATATGCTGTGGTTAGATAATGTTCTGCCAGTTGGCAGACCGGTTTTGGTTCACATTCTTCTATCAATAGAGGAGAGTGTGTTTACTCCTATAAGTTAACATTTAAAAAAACTCTTTTCTATATTGGGGATCACATGTTACAAACTCCCCCGCACAACTGCTATCAATTGACCTAATACCCTTAATTTTATTTGTTGTTGTTCTTGTTGTTGTTGGGTTTAAGTCCATTTTTCATGGCATGATAAGCTATACATGGCGTAACGAGCCCCTGTGTAATAAATTGGCCATATTCAGACATACGTGACCTTTCTCCCAATTCCCTTTGGGTAGTCGATTCGAAAAATGGCCGCCAAAATGCTGATAGCAATTGTAATAATAAAACGTTCCGAAAGGTGGGGTAAGGGAAATTTTCCCACAATCTCAACCAATCATGAAAGAGAATACTAAAGAACAATAGCACAGGCTTATTTGGACCAATCAGAATCACATAAAATGAAATGTTAGAATGTTGTCACTTCAAAACTATTAAGTTTCACACACTACATATACAGAGTACCCACTAGGTGATAAATAATGGATACTATATTGCGTTGTCTGATGAATGTAACCGTTGATTTCCTCCATGTGTTTGTTAATCATACAAATCTCTTCGTAGCTTAAATTATTCATCACACTAAAGCAAAGTAATTGGCGGCAAAATGTGTAAACCTGTGTCACATGTTCAGACGACCCAATAATGAATGAATATTAGTACAATACGATTTTCTTGAGAGGCAAAGATCTAACGTACATGTTCATTTTATATTAAATTTTGGAAATAGTTGACATGATTGTTTTTTTCTTATGTATGAATTTACTGGACAAATATTGTCCTTCAATTGCGAGGTTCTTAATTTTCAAAGTAGCAAAAGTGTAAGATTATATTGCTGTCCTCAAAGAACACAATATCACTCAAATTTGAAAAAAAACACCTGGTTTGGAAAATTATTAGAGTGACCTTAATAATGGCACACTAGTGCAGGGTATCTATATAGGAACGTTATATCAATGACGCTAAGAAGTAAAACTTGTTCAAAGCATTGCTTTCAAATCAATTGCTTCCTGTTATAAAAAGCCTCAAACCACTCATCCGCTTTAAGACTGGTTGCTCTCACCTCTTGGGTAACAAACAAGATGGACCATATTTTGAGAATTTTAATCTGAATAGAATTTGAAAGCAAAATTTATGGTACAGTAATGATGTTTGAATACTAATTTTACCATATATAATTACAACGAAAATGCTTCTTGAATTAATTTCTCTGACTTTTAGAATTGACCAGGATTTTGGCTTACCACACCGGTGGCTGTCTTAACATATCGAACTTATATTTGCTGTTTATATTGTTTCGTTCTACTTTTTTAATAATTTTTCTATTTTGCGTAAGAAAAAAGTATATACATAAGAAGTGTTATGTAACTTTAGTACAGAAATAGGTTTTAGAGGTTAATAACATTATGCTTTATTATACTTAGTTTCGCTGCATGCAGGACAAAAACAATAGAGAGAGAAAAAGATAGATATACAATATTTCCACGCTATAATATAGCAAATACTGTATTCCGGCAAGCTGACAAATATAAAACAGCCTTGATGCATCAAAATTCCAAAACAGTAGCATCTGACAGACTAAGTCATTGTCAGTCAGAGGGACACGCAGGACGACTGAATCGTGCACGATTTGCGAGGTGCTAAGTGTTGGACCGACCTCAGACTGGTCTGATCCGTTCTTCATTTAATCATCGTTCCCACTCATTGCAAGCGTCAGAATACCGCCAGAGCACCGTTTAACAGAGCGAGACTGAAATATGTATATAATCGAAACCGATTCACAGAATGACTCGACTAGAATCTCAAGGCCAAAGCACCACT
Source organism: Megalonaias nervosa (assembly GCA_016617855.1). Taxonomy (NCBI): domain Eukaryota; kingdom Metazoa; phylum Mollusca; class Bivalvia; order Unionida; family Unionidae; genus Megalonaias; species Megalonaias nervosa. Next base: position 3,963 of record JAECUM010049799.1, on the reverse strand, counting down.
GGCTTATATCAGCTCTGAGAAGTGGTGCCAATTAAAATAATAACAAGCATATGTGTAATGGCAAATTAACTCAAGTTCCACCTCCATGGCAAACAAGTTCAAAACCCTCAAGTGACACGCCCAGAACTATCTGCGCGAGATGAAAAATGTGCAGGGACAGGAAGGCGGAGGAAGTACATCACTACTCCAATATTACGGCCTTTAACAAGCAGGGTCCACCCCTTTGCTCTCAGTAGATGGATCAATTCTGATTAATGGCATGGAACAGCTATGAAATCGCTCAGCTGATCACTTCACTGTGCTCCTAAACTTGCATTCCTCTGTCAACCACACAGCTCTCAAACAGATCCCAAACAGTAACTGCCTGTATTGACTCGATCTACCATATCCGGCAGACGAAATCAAGAACTCCACCCGCCAGATGATCCGGGACAGAAATCCGGGAAAGGATGGAACCCCAGTGGAAGTTTACAAATCAGCATGACTCTGTACAATCAAAGCTTTCCGCGATATACACCAGAACATTTGGGAACAAACAACTATGTCAGGAGACTTCAGTGATGCCTTGATCGTTTCTCTCTATAAGAACAAAAGTAGCAAAGCTTGCGGTAAATACAGAGGCATCTCCCCCTCCTCGCCCGACTCATCTTGAACCAGCTAATTACTGTGTTAGAAGTTAATCTACAGGAGGCCCAATGTGCTTTCCGTCCAAGAGGCAGAGTGATGGACATGATCGTCCCTGTTAGGCACATTCAGTGGAAATGCATTAAACAAAACTTGGACCTATACTCCGTCTTCATCGACCACGCCAATCCTTCAGTTACAGTCAACATATATATCTACGTGTCTATACTAACAAAGTGTGGTTGCCCCCGCAAATTCGTCCAAATTATCAGGCTCTTCCCGGATGACATGAAAGGAGAAGTCTTAATACATTGCGAAACATCTAAACTCTTCGGGATCTCCAACTGGGTATTACAGGGCTGATTCGTGGCATCGGTCCTCTTCAACCACTTCTTTACCTATATCCTCAACCAAGCGGTCTATGATCTCCAAGAGGAAGTGTATATCAGATACCAGACGACACACTGCAAAAACGACAACGCTGGACGTTCCCATCCAGGAAGTCCTGCTTGCTGCTGAGAGTACCGACATGGTACACAAGACAAGTTACCTGCAGACAATGCTCAACAAGTTTTCTGAAGACTCCAAGCTATTTGGCCTCACAATTAGCCTTGACAAGACTGAAGTCCTTTTCCAGCCAGCCCCTAACACATGTAAGCCACAACCCAGTTATCACCCCTGGCGTCACAAAAAAATGAAAATATATGGATAACTTAAAATACCTAGGTATGGTGTAATCTCCAACGATAGTTCGTTTGATACGGAGATCTCCTCAAGGAACAGTAATGAAAGTAAGTCACTCGGAAGGCTTTGCTACAGACTATTGGACCATCACAATGTTACTCTATCAACCAAACTGAAGGTGTATAACTCATTGGTCCTCACCACCCTGCTCCAAGGCTGCCGGCTTTCAACTGTATCTTTGGGATTCGATGGCAATATACGTTTACTATCCTGGAAATCGTCGACCAAGCCAGAACAACAACAACTATCTAGGCAGTGATGCTCAAGACCCAACTTCACTGGTCAGGTCATGTCATCAAATGGATGGCACGCGTTTGCCGAGACATATTTTCTTTGGGGAATTGTCACATGGCCGAGAAACCCAAACCAAGTAGATAAATTCATATTCGCTTTATTCTCTTTAATGCAATGAAAAATTAAAAGTGATACACTAATGGTTACTATGATGATTATATATCGGAGATTTATCAGAAAGAAATATCAAAGAGCCTTAAAATTACATGCTTTCAGTAGGGTGATTTGGTCCCAGGATCAATTGACTTAGATACTATTAAACTGAAACTATTATCTACATTGAAGTGTGTTAATTCTCGTTTGATTGAAAATGTCTACCGTGAACCATTATCGATGTACATTTAAATCTCCTTCAAAGAGTCGCACTTGATGCCAAACAAGCTTAAAAATTTTGCAATATCTTGTCTGTTTGTGTCAATAAGTTAAAAGAACCGAATCTTAATTTCAAGTGTTAGTCCAGACTGGAGAAGAAAATGCACAATGTATACCTGATTTGACACAAAGTTGTTTTATTTGTCAAAGTTCCACTTGTCTCTGCAAACTTTAAACAAACAGTGTTTAGATATACCTTGATTAAAAACATTTACCATCTATCAGCACCAGGAAAGTATCTTTTTATTTTACAATTTCAAGTTTGGCGTAATGCAGTTTAAATTTCAGTGGTTCTTTTCATTCATTGTACTGAGCCATTAACAATTTATTACATTACTTTGTGAATCATAATTAGTATTTGCTCATACATCTTTTGCATAGAGCTCACGAGAGCATCATCACTGTAGACAATAGTTATTATGGTCCTTTCTTCAAAGTATCACTACACTGATTAAGCTCCTTATATTTAGCTACTTTCTTTTCTTGTAGTTTTGTTTGTAATTCATTGCTTTAGCAAGTATATCTTGCTTACGAAATATCACAAAGACTTCCTTCAATAAACTTTGTATTGCTTTATTGCTGCCTCCTACTCAATGGGAGTTACATTCTTCAATGCAAATCACATCTTCAAGAAAAGTCAGGTTAGAAATGCTGACGTCTTTAGGCACTACAATGAGTTTCAATTACAGGTCATTACTTTAAAAAATAAACTAATGATACCTTAAGATGTTGCGCAATTTAATACAATTTGCTTTTACTGTTTCTTATGCAACCCTCGGGCACAACTGCAAAGCTCGGTTTGCTCCTTGGCACAATTATCTTATAAGAAAGCGCTCTAAGGGGAGTGGCATGTCATATCATTGCCTTTCGATTTTTCATATTCATCAGGAATTGAAGCTTTCTTGATAGCTGTGAGCTATTTAGAACACATCTCTGCAAATAAATAATTACATCAATTTTAAAAACCAATTTTACTTACGTTTGGTAAATTCCAAGTATTTTAATTTCATAAAATGGAAAACAAATATCAAAACATTTATCCAAAACATTTACTACTTTCTTACTGTGAAACTAAGTGGTCCTCCAAAAGTTTAAAAATTATTAAAAAAAGGTATATAAAGAATGCATATTAAGGCGAAATATTGTACATTTTCTTGTTCCAAGGACATTTCTCTCTCTCTCTCTCTCTCTCTCTCTCTCTCTCTCTCTCTCTCTCTCTCTCTCTCTCTCTCTCTCTCTCTCTCTCTCTCTCTCAATTTTTCATTAAAAGGAAAACGAGGCTTTCCGAGGTTTCTTTTAATGAAATATTGATACAACGAGTGGCATATCAAAGATACAGCGTGTACATACTTGCATTTCAAACTCAGATACGATTGACAACAAGCAACTGTGTTTTGACGGAATAAATGAACTTTGCACTTTGTCCAGTGTGTCCGCTACATAATGTAGTTCTTAACCTTTTGCGAATCTCCTTTGCCAATTGATAAGTTGCTTCTTTTGTTTTTGAACGTCTATTTTCATTTGTATTGATTAAATAAATATCAGACACACTTATAATTTAAACAAGAAAGATGTTTCAAATGAAGGAAGTAGAGCATTACAAACACATGATGGTTATCTACTAGAACATTGAACGAGCTGGCTTTCACATACCGGCTAACATATTTAAATGAGTTGGAAATATAAACGAAAGCGAAAATAATTAACCGGCAAGAGGTAATTGAAAAATTTAAATATATTTACAGTTTATCTAAGTAAGTATTATGATTAAATAAACATACTTACTAACGATACAATTGTTTCTATGCACCGTTTCTAACATTCCCCAATCTGTTGCTTCTTGTGACTACGTTTTTCCATCATTCATATGTCTTGAGACATTTTCGCATGATACAGGCTAAAATCCGCCACGCTCGTTTATTAGCAGAT
>JAECUM010049798.1:0-32903 GCA_016617855.1 Megalonaias nervosa | reverse complement strand
GTTACCTGACATTGGTCCACCGGATCGATTAAAATACGGGGTGAGTTCTTCTTTTAACTGAGCATAACTAATAGCATCAGTATCATTAGCTGGTGGTGAGGTTGTTGGTAATCCAGTTATTTTTGAGTTATTGCTCATTACAAGGTTACCTGTCATTGTGTCGTCAGCTTTATTGAGCTTGTTATCGTCAAGGGATTTTAGTTGCGTATAACTTACAGCTTGTGTATTATCAACATTTGCTGGTGGATACTCGGTTTCCAACCCAATGATTTTTTACATGACATATTAACATTGCCTGTAACCGTTCCACCAGTTTTATCAAACTTGTTATCATCAACATATTTCAACTGTAAATAACTTACCGCTTGTGTATCAACATCCGCTGGTGGATATACGGTTTCCAGCCCAATGATTTTTTTACTTGACATGTTAATAATACCTGTAACCGTTCCACCGGTTTTATCAAGCTTGTTATTATCCACATATTTTAACTGTAAATAACTTACAGCTTGGGTTTGATTTAAGTTTGCTGGCAGATACGCGGTTTCCAAATTTATTATTTTTTCCCTGACATATCTAAGTTACTGCCTAAAGTTCCTCCTGTCAGTGATAATTTGTTATTGTCAATCTGTTTTAGTTGTGCGTAACTAACAGCTTGTGAATCAACAACATTTATTGGCGGATAATTTGTTTCTAAACCTAGTACTCGATGATTTAACATCAACAAATTACCTGTCATTTTATCGCCAGTTTTTATTTCAAGTAGCCTGTTAAATCAGTGTTGCCATTTGTTATTGTTGTACCTACAGCCGACGAATCTCCTAATGTTGTCCCAAATTTTATAAAATAGCTCATTATTTCTTTATTGTTTGACAATTTTATATAAACTGAGGTTATAACAATGGCAAAGCCATCGTCAATATTAAATTTTGACACAGAACGGCTGGTGCAACATAAAAACGACAATGATCTGCCAGACTGTCATTATCTTATTGTTGGGAGAACTGGATCGGGGAAAGCAAATTTGCTGATGAATTTACTGCTGGGTGATAATTTTAACTACGACAGAGTTTATATTTGCACAATTAATCCACAGCAGGATAAATACGAATTATTAAGCGAACACAATAACAAGCTTCGTGATGAATACTGGTGAATATTTTTTTATTATTAGACCACCAGAGGAACTTATTCCAGTTAATCAACTTGACTCAGATGAGCATAAAATAATTGTTTTTGATGATATTCCACTTAATAATGAAGAGATGAATAAAATAAGATCTTACCTTTCACTGTCACGTAATAACAAATGTAACTCTGCCTATCTTGCCCAGGGATTTTACAAAGTCGAATAATTTATTAGACGAAATACCGGTTGCTTTATATTATTTCCCGGACTCGACAATGTTGTCGTCAGAAATATTGCAAACGAGCAATGTGTCAACGTAACAGAAGATAAATTTATTGAACTGTATCATAAGGCAAGGAAAGATAAATATAATTTCTTTTTATTTGATAAATTTACACGTGATCCAAAAAAATGTTTCGCTGCTGTATTAAAAATTATCTAGAGTAAAGTTTCATCAAACCGTTATTGAATAATATGGATAAACGAGCAAAGTGCAGAAAATATAGAGAAGATCTAACAAAACATTGCTCAATCTCATGCAAAATTTAAGGAAAAAGTTAAAGAAGCACGACGTGGACAAGTAGTTGCTGCGGAGGAATCAGCTAGAATTTTAAAACCAATTACTGAGGCTTTACTTGGAATACAACCTGAAACCTCACCGCTATCGGAAGAAGAACAAAAAATTACAGGAAAGAGGTTTACTTGGATTAATTAAAGAACAACAAGAAACCGCTATTGCTGGATCTATGAAAGAAAAAAAAGAAGGTTGGCTGAGGCACCTACAGAGCATATAGTTAATCCTGACAGAAGAGAAACTGAGATAGATTTGTTGATTCGTGATCCGTTAGGGCTTGAACGATGTTTATCGGAGGTGGTGACACTTCGGCCAGCGGGAAGAAGGTTGGATGAGATGATGGAGATGATGGAGGATATAAAAAAAACAACAACAAGAAACGGAAAGTAAAGCTGCTGAAGTTTTAAGGAAGATGCGTGAGGAAGAAGAAACTAGAATAGAAGCTTGTAGAAAAGAGTATAGATTGAGTGCTGAGTACAGAACAATATTCGAAGATGATCTAAAAAATATATACAACAAAATAGAAAATATTGAGTATAGGCTTTTCAACTTAAGTTACGATTTCAAAACTTCAAGAGTACACAAGATTTTAAAGAAAGAATACAAACGCTGATGAAAAAATTAGAAAGTTAACGGAGATAGAGGAATAAAGTAAGAAATATATCGACGAAGTAAAACCGGAAAATGAAAGTTACAGAAAAAGTATTGAAATATACCGACACAGTATTATCTCCGATCTTTACATTATAGTCATTAATAGAATAAAGCAAAAAAAAGTACAATCATCACTCTAATAATTTGATCACAGAAGTAAAATATTTAGATGAAGACCGAATACTGGCCATGCCAGTTGTGGAGCATATAGATGACCCTGTTGTCAGACAAGCTGAACTAGATCGGTTAACTGATGATCTAGATGAAATTAGAAAAAGGTTACAGCCAACTGTGACGGAGAGTCAACAAGAGCCAGTTATGGCAAGTGAAACAACACTTGAGCCAGTTATGGCAAGTAAAACTAGAGAACCAACATTTAGGTCAATTGTAACAAGGGGCATTAGTCAACAAATGGTTGTATCAGATATTGAGCAACTAAGAGAACTTACTCTAGGGCGAGCGCAAGCTAAAATAAAAGATTGGGAATACGATTAACTTTTAGCAGATAATACTATTAACTTTAATAATATTGAAAATTGGGAGAGAGACAAATACGATGAACTAATTGTAAAACTAAACGCTATTATAAACGCCGGTAATAAAGCTTACAATGAAATTAACAGAGCTACAAAATATGAAGATTTTTATAAATATAAATATGAGGACCCTTCAGAAATGGCATTATTGCAAAAGTTTGTAAGACTACAGCATTAGAATTTAAATCTAAACTTGTTGAAGAATATAGCTTTAAAGAATTGTTTGATCTTTACGATTAAAATCGCCTTGAAAAAGTTGGAACTGGAGTAAGAGTATTTACATCAACAGCCGATATGATCGGCAGATTAATGCTGTTGATATCATCGAAAGAAGCTGGAAATGTTGTTGTTGTTGTTGTTGTTGTAGGGTATAACACCATTTTTCAGCACAAGATAGGCTATACATGGCGGCCAGTATTATTGGTGGAGGAAGAACCCGGGAAAACCCCGGAAAGAACCACCGACCCACGAGAAGCTACTGGCAAGCTTTCTCACATACCCACATTGGCCGAACCTGAGACTCGAACCCACGCAGACAGAGGTGAGATGGCATTGACCCGTAACGGTAAGCGCTTTAGACCACTCGGCCACTCGGGGCCCCCGAAATGTTGGTGCTAAAATTGATAATGAAGTAGTTGATACACTTGATCATGTAAGATCGAAGGAATTACTAACATCGGATGAATACGAAATTTTACACCACGATATAATCGCAGGCGGTATAATTATATAATCTAAGAAATAAAGATGTCAGCAACATTATTACTTGACTCTAGCACCACTGCAAAAGATAGCGCAAATTTTTCAATGAATTATATTCCGTCAATACAACTGGATCCTGAGAAAAAAATATGAAATTGGACTAATTTCCTGTACGGCGTGGCATTCCATGATTAACGTAAAAACTAATGTAAACGATGAATTTACATTTCAACCGAAATTGTCGTGGACAAGATTTACAATTTCACAAGGCGCTTATAATATCACTGATCTAAATAAAATAATAAAAGAGGTTATTGGAAGAAACAACACGGTGGACGCTGACAACTTTGAGCTGACCAAATTATAACACATTACACGCTAGAATAACATTAAAGAATAATACGATGATCAATTTTCCAGCGCCAGGAAGCATCGCGTCATTGCTCGGATTTTATCATCGACGATACGGATCAAATACAGACTAAACTGTAGCATATGACGGTGATCTATAGTAAATACAACTGACGTAAACACAACATTATTAAATTGCTCTATTGCTCCTGGATCTTACTCGGCTAAAGGCAGTAAAGGACAAACAATATACAGTTTTTCGCCGGACGTTCCGCCAAGTTCACTTATGCAAATTAATCCACGGCAGGTTATTTATTATCCGCTAAATATTGAAGATCAAATAACAGAAATAAATATGCAATTGACGGATCAGTCTGGACGACAACTTGATCTTAATAATGAAGTTGTTACTTATTACCTACACCTAAGCGTTGCGTGATTTTGTACAACCTCGTTGTATAACATGAAACAAAGAAAAAAGTTTACAGAAGAAAAATAGTTGGAGGATTTTTAGAAAATATATTTACTAAAATTATTGAAAGTGCTCCTGGAATAGCACATAAAGTTGCGCCAATTGCACTGGACGCATCAAAAGCCTTTGCGACCGGAGCTGCATCTGCCGCTGGAACCTCGGTGGGACAAAAAAATAGCTGATAAAATAAAAAGCAACAGGCCAGAAATAAAACAAGTTATATCAGAAATCGCACCGACGGAAGAAACTAAACGTGCATTGATAAGGACAACAAAAAAACTTTTATCGCCAAGGGGGAGCAAATTATACAAAAATTAATATCTAAGGCAACAGCACCAAATTTTATATAATCTAATAAATAAAAAATGTCTGTTAAAGATTACCTCAACTTAGCGGAGACCTATGACGTAGATGATACAGTAACATAATTTGAGTATGTTGAAAATCTCGACGAAAATTCCAATGAGGCTAATAAAGTTTGCGTTAGAACATTTAATATACGCGATGAGGATGTATTTCTTTTGCCTTATAAAGCAATGCTGGAAGTTCATGGTCAGATTATGATAGTAGCTAATCCACCTGCTGCAATTGCAGCTGGAGCAGAAATAGCTCTCATAAACAACGGTTGGAGCTTATTTAAAAGTGCCAGGTATCAGCTAGCTAATCAAACAGTGGAAGATATTTCAAGTCACCTACAAGTTGCAAGTACAATACTAAGTATTATTTCGTTTAGTGACGATTACTCTAGATCGACTGCAGCTAACATGATGTGGTTTAAGGACACTGGAGCTGGTGAAGCTGCGCCAGGTGAATTTATATAAAGAGGAGTATTAGCGCATGGGGCTGATGCAGCTGCAGATGCTGTGATTGTAAGAAATTTTCTTATTGCTAATGCTGTCAATTTTGGTATAACCCGACCAGCTGCAGGCGCTAACGCAGACACTACAAGAGTTTCACTTACTGCTGCTTGTAATAATCTTGGTATAACATCACCAGGTGCAGCTGCGGACGGTGTTGCAATGTTAGATTTGATTAATAACGCAATTAGCGTAAGAAATATACGTTACAATGATGGTTATGCAAAAAGAAAGGCACTTGCAGCAGAATCACGTCAAATTACAATGATGCTGCCATTGAGTACAATATTTGGATTTTGTCGCGATTATAATAAAGTGTTTCGTGGAGTTAAACACACACTTAGTTTAGATTGGGCAGAAGAAAATGATTGTTTACTTCGGGTTGGCGGCGCCGATGTACAATTTATTATAAACAAATTTGCTTTATGGATGCCACGAATAACACTGTCATTCACAAATGCAGTAGAATTAAATGATATGCTTCAAAAATATAAAAAGAAAATTTATCTTCAGCAACATAAAATATATCAGACTGCAGTTCCAAATACTACCGACTACACATGGCGCGTCACAACAACGTCAAGCTAACAACTACCACAACAATTATTTGTTGTATTTCAGCGACAAGCGCGACGCGGTTACCAGCAACAAAATAACGCAATATTTGATAACGCTGATGTTAGGAGAATATACGCCAGGGTAAACTCCAAGCAGTATCCGGAACGAGCGATAGAATGCAGTTTCGAAGATGACGCTAATAAAAATCTTACTCGACCGTATATGTATCTTATGGACGCAGCGCAGAAATATCAGGACGTTGGAGATGGATCTATCAGTAGATGAATTTCGTACACTTTATCCGATATTTTATTTTGATGTTAGTAAACGCAACGAGCGAGGTGTTGATTCGACAGCTGATATTGAAATTACCTGGACATTAGGTATGGTTCCAGCACATGCGTTGTACGTTTATGCGCTGATGATCAGCGACAGATTTATAACAATTGACTCTGTCGGAGGTAAAATGACAGCCCAAGTTTAATATAACTCTCTTGATATATGACAAAATACATCGAAAAAGAAATATATTAGACTGACGGTCAAGTTAAAAAATTAGCGGCTGCTATTGCTAAGCAAAAGCTGGTATCACTAAAAATTAATTCATCGACAACGGGTGGTATTTTAACAAAATTAATGCTAACTAAAACACAGATAAATAAATACGATCGCGGTAAACCGTTTGTTTTAAATCTAAGCGCGTCACAAATAAATGCGGTGAGAGGTGGTTTTCTTGGTCCGGCAATAGCCACAATAGCCAAAACGTTAATACCTAAAATTTTGACCGTAATTGGTACATTAGGATTAGCAACAGCATCTGGCGCAGTATCTGGCGCAACAAAAAAGGCTGTCTCTGGAGACGGTATAAAGAAAACTTCTGTCTAAAACTTTAATATAATGCCACATATAAAGACAGCAAAAAGAAAGACAACAACGGAAAAGAAAAAGACGCGATCGCGAAAAACGAAAAAGGCGAATTTATAGGACCACTACTGGCGGGAGTAGCGAGAAGTCTGTTGCCCAATCTGCTGGGAATAGGTCGAGGACTAACATTACCAGGAACACGCCCGCGTTAAGTAACTTCGATATACTTGATAAGCTAAAAAAAATTAAAAAATTTCTACGGAGTTTATTCCAAAGATGAACTTGACAATGCACCAGCTGGTGGTTCGTGTGTGATAAATATACAAGATTTTAACGACGGATCTGGCACACACTGGGTAGCAGTTTACAATAACAACTATTTTGATTCATTTGGAATTCCTCCCAGTGATGTAGTAAAATAATATATCAACAAAAAACTAAAATAATAAATTATTCGTCTAATCAGATTCAGCCAGTTGGAACATCAGCTTGTGGATACTATTGTATAATGTTTATAAAACAAATGTCCCAGCCTAAATTCAATTTTTAAAAATTTATTTTACAGTTTGACAATCAACCTTCTCACGTCAATGATGAGATTGCAATTAATTTATCTGAACTAAGGAATATGTCAACATATTGTCTCAAATGCAAAACTGAAACAGAAAATAAAGATGAAACAACAGATAACGCAAAGAACAACAGGATAATGCTGAAAAGTATTTGTGCAATATGTGGAAAAAGAAAAAGTAAGTTTTTAAAGAAATTATCCGGAGCTGGAATATGCTACAAGGTTGTTTTAGTATATGATTAAAAAAATAATGATATGCGAGTGCTATTGTGATAGAGATCTCTGTCTGGGGCAAAATAAAATTGTTACGTACTGTCAGAAATGCAACAACAGAGAAATAATTGGAACAGGTATAGATATACATAAATTAATTGGCAAGTTACCAAAACCAAAAGGAGGTTGGACATTACCAGGCCATAAATACACTGGACCATATAATCCGCTAGATAAACAACTAGATGAAAATGATAATCCGCTGCCCGGACAAGAGCCTTACAATCAAGTTGATGCAATAGCAATGCGTCACGATATCTGCTACCGTGATAACGAACAAGATAAGCACGGCTGCAATAAAGTAATGCTAGATAAACTACGCGACATGAAACTTGTAAATATGAGAGAACGATTTGATAGAAAGTTAGTTAAAGGAATGATAGGAACAAAATATAAGTCAGGTCTTGGAAAGGAATTCTATGATGATCTGGCATCAGAGCTACATAAACCTAACAAAAGTTTCCGCGACGTAAAGTTCTCGCAAATGCCGTTGACGATATGTGGGCGATAGATTTAGTTGATGTGTCAAATCTGGCTCAGTTTAACGATAACAAAAACTATCTTTTTAATGTTGTAGATGGTTTTAGTAAATACGCGCTTAGTGTACCTGTTTCAGATAAAACAGGAACATCTATAACTATGCACTAAAACAAATAATAACAAGTACAGAAAGAAAATCAAATAAAATTTGGACCGATCACGGAGCGGAGTTTTTTAATAAAAAATATGAGCTGTTTCTGGAGCAAAATAACATTAAAAAATATGTTACAGAAAATGAAGGTAAGAGAGTTATCGTCGAGCGATTTAATCGCACACTAAACGAGCTGATACATAAACATTTGACAGCTAAAAATACAAATAAGTATATTGACGATCTACAGCAGATTGTTGATAATTATAATAACACGAAGCATAGATCAATAAAAATGTCACCAAATGATGCAATTAAAAATCCGATTCTTGCAAATGAAAACATGTATCGCAGGCATAAATTTAAAGTTGGTGATAAAGTTAGAATTTCTCTGACGTAAAAAACATTTGAAAAAGGATTTACTTCAAATTGGAGCGAAGAAGTATTTGTTGTTGATAAGGTTTTACCTGTAACATACCTGTAACATACCTGTAACATACGAGCTAAAAGATTTATTGGGTGAGCCTATAACTGGTAGTTTTTACGAGCAGGAACTACAAAAAACTGAGCAAGATATATTTGTTATTGAAAAAGTTATCAGGAACAAGGTAATAAAAGTTTAATTAAATGGAGAGGATACAGCGATAAATTTAACAACTGGGTTCCAACTAAACAAATTATGAGTTAATATTGTTATAAATTTGCTCGATTTTAGCAGTACAGATTTATATTTGACCGGTCTACACAACGATATTAAATGTAATTTTCTTTCATTATCGACTGGCATTAAATTAAATACTTTACGAAAAATAAAATCATATTTCATGCTCCATTGTTGGCCAGCAATTTTCAGATTAAGAAAAGGTTTTATAAGTTGCCAAAATATTTGTTGCTCGGCAACAGTAAAATTAATTTTTATTATTTTGGGGGGGGGGCGATATGATACTTAACATCATATTGTCCAGTTGTCGGTCTGCTGTAATTTTTTTTATCAACCACGTCCAGGATCTCGTCTTGTTCATCGTCATTGTTAAATAAAATGTCGTCTTCTGTGTAATCAACAGTGCTGTGTTTTTTTGCGACTATAGCATCTCCTGCTATAAAATTATCATGAGCCTATATATCAGCAAGTCGTTTCATTAAATCCGTATTATAATATATTTTTATCTAATTTATTATTATAAATGACTAACGAGACAAAGTATCATCAGAAAGTTGACATATTAAATTACAGAGAATTAGCCGAAGCAGTGCGAAAATGTTTATCAGGGTATAGTTCTTATTCTGTTGACGTTATTATTATGCAAGGTGATTCTAATAAGATTCTGCTAACAGCGGCAGAAAAAAATAAACTTAATGACAGTGCATTTATTACGCTGTCATTTAATAAAAATGATGTTTTAATGTTTGCTCATAATTGTCTTACCAAAACCGAGCTAGAAAATATAATTAATCGTCATATCTAAAGATAATTCTGTCAAAGGTTGATTGTGATGTTGCTGATTTGGTTCTGCCTTCTGCTACATCTTTTATTGATTGTGGATGAATTTTAAAATGTTTTGCTGCAGCAGTTATTGAAGGAAATTCTAGTTCCTCTCCTGTACTAATGTTATATGATATTATAGGTTTAGCAGAACATCTGAAATTAATACCACCTCCTCGTCTTCGTCTATTTTTAGGTTGGAAATTTAAAGTTATAAAATACAACGTACTTCGCGGTAGTTCTTACGTTGATCTCCCTCAAAAAATTAAAAACAAAAAATGTTGCAGAAACATAAAAAACTTTGATAACAAATGTTTCCAGTGGGCTATTATTTCTGCGATGTTTCCAGCAGAAAAAAAAATGCTGATCGCGTCGACAAGTATTTTAGTCACGTATCAAAATTAAATTTTAACGGCATTGACTTTCCAGTTGCAGAAAATCAAATACCAAAGTCTGAAAAGCAAGTTAATATTTCAGTTAATATATTTGGTCTTGACGAGCGTAAAAACGTTGATCCAAGGTATATTTCAGAAAAAGCTTCGCGATCGACAATAAACTTGCTGTTTTATAAGAATCATTACGTTTGGATTAAAAACTTTAACGGCCTAGTTGGCAGACAATATAATAAAGATAAAAATAAGAAATATTTCTGCTACCGTTGTTTACAAGGTTTTTCTAAAGATGAAAAACTGCAAGAGCATCTTAAATACTGTGTTAATGTTCAAAGAATAACAATGCCAGGAGAAAAAGAAAAAGCATCAAAATTTAAATATTATAATCAGAAATTAAATATTCCGTTTGTTATTTACGCTGACTTCGAGTGTCTACTTGTCCCTGTGGCAGGCGCAGAAAATGATCCAAATAAATCAAGCACTAGAAAAATACAACAACATGTTCCCTGTGGAGCAGCTTATAAAATAGTTTTTTGCGCTAACGATAATTTTTCAAGTCCAATAAAATTGTACAGAGGTAAAAATCCTGCCGTGTGGTTACTAAAAAATTTAATATACGATGTTAATAAAATTTTCAACAGATTATCTAAAACAGCTCCAATAAAAATAACATCCAAACAACAACTTGATTTTGATGAGGCAGTTAATTGTCATATCTGCGAGAATCCTCTGCTTTCAAGCGATAAAGTGCGCGATCACTGTCATCTAACCGGCAATATCGCGGAGCAGTACATAATAATTGTAACTTGAAATTTCATGCGCCATATTCTATTCCTGTCGTTTTACATAATTTTCGTGGTTATGATAGTCATATTATTGTCGAAGCATTTGGCGATGAGGAAATTAAATCTAAACTAAAATTAAATAATACAATAAAATGTATTCCAAACAATTTTGAAAAGTATATGTCAGTTACGCTTGGCAAATTACATTTCATCGACAGTCTGCAATTTATGGCAGCACCATTGGATGAGCTTGTAAAATGTTGTAGCAGTTTCAATAATTTAAAAAGTTGCTTTGGTGAAGACTACGTCTCTCTGTCAAAGAAAGGTGTCTTTCCGTATGAGTGTCTCGACGACTGGAGCAGATTTGATAAAACTTCTCTTCCTAACAAAGATAAATTTTACTCGCAGCTAAAAAATGAAAATATTACAGATGACGATTACAAATACGCACAGGAAATTTGGAATAAGTTTGGTTGTAAGACACTTGGTGATTATCCTGAATTATATTTGAAAACAGATGTATTATTACTAGCAGATGTTTTCGAGAGCTTTCGTAAAGTTAGTCATGAAAATTATGGATTAGATCCATGTTAGAATTATTCTGTGCCAGGATTCTCATGGGATGCTCTGCTAAAAACAAACAGGATAGAATTGGATCTCTTAACTGATGTTGATATGTTTAACTTTATTGAAAAAGGAATTCGCGGCGGAATTACCGTTATAAAAAAACAAATATGCGGTAGCTAATAATAAATACTTAAAAAATGACGATAAAATTTTACCGTCAAATTATATTATTTATCTAGACAATAACAAGTTGTATGATTATGCTATGTCAGAACCAATGCAGTGTAGTGGATTTCCTTGGATAACTCCAGATCAATTTCTCAAGAAACTGAGAAAAATCTCCCAGAAAATGTCAGTTATTTTGTTGAAGTTGATCTTGATTATCCTAGTTCGCTACATGATCTACATAACGACTATCCGTTTTGTGCAGAGTCAATGATGATCGATTATAGTTTATTATCGCCTGAACAACAGGCAATGACAACAGCAAAATATTCGATGGTTAATAAGCTAGTTCCAAATTTGTTAAATAAAGGAAATTAGGTGATACATTAAAAAAATTTAAAACAAGCAGTAGATGCTGGACTAATTCTGAAAAAAGTTCATCGCGTGTTAAAATTTAATCAATCACGTTGGATGTCAGATTATATTGATTTAAATACCAAACGTCGTGCTATTGCTAAGACCGACTTTGAGAAAAACTTTTTCAAGTTGATGAACAATTCCGGAAAATATCAGAAAGCGAGTCAATATTGAAATTGTAAATGATGTAAATTGCAGAAATAAATTAGTTAACGATGACGGTTTTGTCAGTATGAAAATATTTAATGAAAATCTTGTTGCAATACAGCGATGAAAAACAAATTTAAAGTTAAATAAACCGATTTATGTTGGTGCAGCTGTACTTGATATATCAAAATGGCTAATGTACGTCTTTCACTATAATTTTACCAAAAAGCAGTGGCCAGATTCGGAGTTGCCATTTACTGACACGGATTCACATGTTTATAACATAAAATGTGAGGATGTTTATCAAGATATTTATAACAATAAAAATTTATTTGATTTATCAGACTATCCAAAAGGTAGTGGATTTCATGATGATGCAAATAAAAAAGTCATCGGCAAGGTGAAAGACGAATTTATGTTTGCGCCAGTTAGGGAATTTGTTGGACTGAGAAGTAAAATGTATGCTGTAATTTTTGATGACGAGAAACTGACCAAAAAACCAAAATGTTCCTTGCGGACATGTAAAAAAGTGTCTGAAATGTGATGATTTTAAAGCAGAGCTAAACACCTGCACTAATTTTACTAAAACAAATATTATCAGAGCAAATCATCACAAACTTGAAACAGATACAATTATAAAACGTGGACTAAGTAATTTTGATAATAAGAGATATTGCGAGGACGGAATTAATACGTTAGCTATTGGACACTACGCAATTTTGTCTAAACTTTATAATGTTCAAAAATTTAACATTAGCCGATGGACTTAGTAGCATAATTAAAAAATAATGGTCAATGGCCAGCAATTATCCATTGAATTTAATGATGAAATTTCAGGTATTTGTTTTAGTAAATTTGATAGAATGAAACGCTCGCTTTTTAGATCAGATAACTGCAAATAGTTTGATTATCTTGAAAAGTTGAGAGATGAGCATTTGCAGAAATACGATGAATCTTCATGATCCGATCAGTCCATAGAAATATACAAAAAAAAAAAATTAACCTACACCAGTCGAAGATTTTGCAAAAGATGGTAAGTATATTCTTACCAGAGTAGCAATGAGAGAGTTATTTGAATGTCATCGAAAAGTAAGCGGAAAAATTAAATTTTATTTGTATAAACACGATAATAAATTATTCCTAATATCTACTGTTGACATTTTAATAATAGGTGATAAAGTTCTTTAAAAATTAAGAAAGATAACTCTATCTGTCTTCCTCGTATTGTAAAAGGAGATGACTCTGTCCTCGTTAAGCAGTTGTCCCGCTTGTTATATTGCATAACATTACATGACCGTCGCGATTTTTTGTGTGTGTTGTATTCAGTAACTTAATTGTCTGTAGTCGGTGTGGATCAGCATAATTTGTAACAGAAAATAATATTTTACACCTTTTAACTCTCCTGATAAATTTGATGTACATTATCTTGCATTAATTCCAGGTATTTTATATCTTCAATATAGCCGTGCAAATTCCAGGCAAGTTATTGATTTTCAGCTATACAATGTAAACAGTAGGTCATGCGACAGCTGTTCACAACAACATCCGGCAGATTTATTTTAGATCCACTACAGTCTTTCAGTAATAATAATTTCTAGATTTATTCTAGATTTACACTGCATTTTATTTAGTATAATAATTTTTGAAACGTGTGTGAATTTATTTTAGATCCACATGCAGTTCATACAACATTAGATAACTTCATTAATGATTTTTGAAAAGTATAATTGTAAGAATTGACGGTGGCACAGTGTTATAACGTTGGATTGTCATACTGAGGCCTCGGGTTCGATTCCCGTGACTGACACATTGTCGACGGCGGGCATTCTGCCAGTTTTATATATAAGTGGGTTTTTCCCCAAATCATAAGGAATTTCATGTACACTCCTCACCACGTTCGTCAAACACGTGGTGGGTGTTGTTTTACACTCAGCCAGGGGTTAGATATTGGGGGGGGGGAGTGTACGTAAAATTAAAAACCCTAGACAGTTCTCTAAATTTCTAAAATTTCGTTTCGTACATTTAGAAAACTGGAACCCCTAAAAAACAGTAGTGTGATGTAAGTTCTTAATCTTGTGACCTCACTGAAGGGTATACCCCACACAAGGACATTCAGAAAGAATGTCGCCAAAAGAAAACATATCATGAGGTGCCTGTGGACCATAAGAAAGTTTTTTTAAAAAAAAACAACTAGGGTCAACTTAAAAAACTAGGGTCATTAACGGAAAGACCCCAAAAACTAGGACCTCAAGAGCTTTACTGGAATGAAGGGACCCCGTGGAATAGTTGACCGATCATCATTATTGCTGTTTATTTTTTTATTTATTTTTATTTTAAATGATTTAAATTTAACATGGCTGTAACAGCAGTAATAGAAACTAGGTGTTTCTAGCTCCGAGACCCCCTGCCACGACAAAACATATTTTGTCAGAAATATGTTCGAGAACCCTTATCATGAAAGTCATTATTTTGAGGTAGAAAAGGCTGCTGAAGAAAATGTTAACATAAAAGGTTTCGGAGGGGTAGGGGGTTTCTGAGCTAGAAACCTTGTTTTCTATTACTACTATAGTATGCCCGTCTAATAAGTTGCATTTTCTCATTTCGATTATTGAGTAATACACCAACTCACTATAAAAGCGCAAGAGACGCACTCTGGTGACAGTTCGCTTGTGTTCCAACAACTATTGATTTTTACATTTTCTCGTGAAAGATCTAATTATTCAATTCCGAATCAAAAAGAAACATCTCTTGAGACTGTAGTGGAACTAATATATCATCTGTGTTTAAAAGCAAAAACAGCAACACTTGATTTTATTCATGATGACACGGAGAAATTACCAATTAGTCTCCTCGGTAAACGTTTACTTGCATTTATCGGACCACTCTTTTGTTTCACAGGCAGGGAACTAATCTACTTGTTGGAGAGAGAATAAAGTAGTAAATATTCCGAGACGCACCCAATGGCTGGTAAATGGGTGTAATTATTCTTTCCATTATCCATTTAAAAAACTTCAGTTTATATATTAGACTTGGCACTTCTATTTGCACATCCTATATTTAATTTCCTACTGACAAAATAGGAAACGGACTGTTAGTGCGAGGCTATGATATTATGTGCAGAGCAGGACATCCACCATGTTTAGTATCACGAGGCTGACAACAATGCTAGAAATGACTGTATTTCAAGGCTGAAACAAAACCACTAACTCCAATGATTGGAAGCATACATGATTTGTATGCCAACCTAATGCTGAAATTATTTTTATTCGAATATATTGACGTATTCTTTGGGAAATGAATTAGTAATCGGGTCCAGTTAACATGTAGTACTGAACGCATCTAAGGATATATACACTAAACATGCAAAAGATCTGATCTCCATTAAGTCATTATCGAAGAAAAGGAAAGGAAAATTGCATAAATAATTGACATTAGTAGTGCATAGCTTTGCGTGGCAACTATAAAAAAGTAAATAAAGGTGACATTGTCGGTGATAACATCTTCTACTATGTCAACGGCGACATTGACGAATAACTAGTTGTATCATGCATTATCGAGAGTCCATTCAGAAAGGTTGATGTGGTAGTACACTGCATCTAATCACTGTAGTGAGTTTAGAACGTAAGAGTTTCCGATTGAAACAACTTGTACATGTTTAGTAAAGGTATAATGAGAATAACAAGAATGATAATAATTAGAAATTGATTTTCTTGTTTTAACTTCTTTTTTTTAGTCGTTTTCTCTTTTCTTTATCTATTTTCTCCTAAAGCACGTTTTAGACCAGTGTTGATAAATCTCACAGTGGCCACATTGATGGGTTCGTTTGGCGATTCTTTCTGTGATTCTTGCTATCTTGGAGCAGCAGAGAGGGTGAACAGACCATTTTGCCTGAGACCTTATTTATGAAAGATAAAGTTCCTACAAAGACTAAAAAATAAAGTCAATAACGTCAAACCAAAGCCTCTAACTAAACACATTTTCATACGGGGAGAAACAGACCGCGTTAACGAAATCTTGTGGGTTAGTTCGTTTTTGTTACTCGTTGTTTGACGTGTATTTTTCCAACGCATTGCGACTCGTTTACGTCTAGGTCACGTACGCGTGGTCTTCACCCTCTCTGCTGCTGTAATTAAACCATTATTATATCAATAACGATTGGTGAAGCTCACTCAGCTAGATTAGCTCGAGACCGATTAGAGGCAATAAGAAGATATCTTCCACTTCATAATGGTGTTAAACAACAATTACAGGCGCGTCAACAAACACAAGAAGAATTTGCAGAAGGTGCAGAAGAATTATTTAAACCTATTACAAAAACCACTAAAGGTATTCTTCCCGTGATAGAGAAAACCGCTGAAGCAATTGGAAAAATAGCAACGCGAACCAAGAAAATGAAAAAGATTTTGCGAGAACTTCCCGCTGAAATAGCTGCGGTTCAACCAGTGCAAGAAATACCTGAGGATACAGACCAAGGGGAGGGTGATACATTAGAACCAGAACCAGAACCAGTACTAGAAGCACGAGCTAAGATTAATCTGGCTGATAAATTTACCGAATTCGCTATTAATGTGATTAAACAAGCCAAAAATAAAAACCAATTAGCTGCGATTACTGCTAAAAGTTATAATAATCGGGGACAAGTTTCAAAATCTGAATATGCTAATGATCCCGTAAGCAGTGAAAGTTGGTACAAATGGATATACCGCATATACCATAACGTTGATCAAGCTCGAAATAGTGATACTAGATATATATCATTTATTCATGAAGTAGATAGACAAATTGCGTGGATGCAAATGCCACCAGAGAAACGACAACAAATAATACAACAACAAAAACGAAGACGAGGAAAAGAACAATTACAAGAACAATCGCAACAACTACAGCAACAAATACAAAACAAATTACCAAGTAAAAAAGATGACCCAGATAAGAAAGAATTCTATGATACCCCCGGTGCTACTGGAAGCGGTATTGGTACTCGAGGAAGTGGTCTTATTACTCCATGTCCAAATAATGTCCTTGCCGATGTTGATCGACTAGAAATTCTGATCGGCGGAAAACGAGCCGGTAATAATTCTCCAGAAATCATTAATGAAGCAGCTGCTATTTGTCAACGATTATTTACAGGCGGTATTATGGACGCTAATATGTATCGGTCTCTCATTAATGAAATCACTGACGATTACCACAGTGATTAAACAGTTAGATATAATTACTATAATAAGATGATTATACATGTTGCTCAACTTGGACCAGCTATGGTCAGGGTGATAAATTCGAGATTACCTACATATAAAACTTTCTACGGAGATGGACTCGGTGATGTTGTTTAGGGTTTATTCAGAAGGATAGCTCCAAAGGCAGTACCGATTGCAAAGCAACTAGGAATGAAAGCCATTGACGTTATTCGTGAAAACGTTATTGGTGCTGCCGGCGACGTTGCCAGTAAAGCATTCTCTGCAATCAAGGATAGACTAGCACGATTAGTACGACGAAAACCTCAGCCACCAGTGAAACTGGCCAGCACCGAGGTTATGCTTGCAAATGTTAGTAAAATAATAAATCAAGCCGCAAATCAAAAACTAGCAGAGTTAGCCGCCAGCACCAACTGTACTGACAAAGAAAGAAACATAGCAGCAAGTCTGATGGCTGGAAGTAGTCTTCGTATTAGACGATGACCAATAACATAAATATGTTCAAACGTGTATCTGATCCCGCATTTGACATGGATGCACCAATTCTCAAGGATGAGTCTGAGGGGTATTATCAAAATTATTCTTATGACGCACTACAGCCAGATCAGCGTGGAAGAATCGAATTACAGGTTCAAGATACAAGTAGACATTTCTTACCCGCTGAAGCATTTATTGAAGTAGAAGGTGAAATTTTAGAAACAGATAATACAGCATATGGAGCTGATGTTAGTGTTGGTTTTGTTAATAATAGCATCATGGCGTTGTTTGACAGCGCCACGTACATGATTGACGGAAAAAATATTGAATCTATTCAAAAAGATGTTGACGTTGCCACGACGATACTTGGCCTTGCAAGATACAGCGACGATTATTCAAGATCAGCTGGTCCGTCATTGATGTTTACCAAGGACAGTACTAACAATCCTGAATACAACCAGTATGACATAAGACGACCAAAGAAAGTTTCGGCTGCTGCTGACGACGCTGACGTTGTTCCGATGGTTCATGGTGCTAATGCAAATTTCAACTTGGGATTTACGTTACGTCGAGCAATGTTGCAGGGTGGAGAAAGGAGATTTTCTTGCGCGATTCCACTATCACATATTTTTGGATTTTGCAGAAATGTCAGAAAAGTTATTTTCGGGGCCAAACACACAGTTGTACTCGTACGAAAAGCCACAGACGATGATGCAATATGGCGACCTGCTGGTGATGCTGGTAAAGTAATACTAACAAAACTTTCATTATGGATGCCAGTAATGACTCCAACGATACCTGAAGAAGATCGGTTACTCGCTTTCATGAGCAGCGGCGGCAAGTCGACGCCATCATGGTTAACAACAACTACAGATGCTGTTCAAAGTGCAATTAATGGTTTATTTACATGGCAGATAGCATCACAACAAGGTATCTCTGCGCCGCGACATATATTCGTTGCGCTTCAAGATGTTACACGAGTAAATGATCAAACGCGTAGTATAATGATATTTGACAAACTCGGTGTTTCCGAGGTTTCATTGAGAATAAACGGACATCAAGAACCATCGAAGGATATTTTGTTGAATTTTGAACAAAATTATGTGGCGCGTGCATATCATCGATTGATGTCGTTTATGGGGCGTGATCAAAATGTTGATACTGGTTTACAAATATCACAGCTAGATTTTATAAATTTATATCCAATTTATTATTTTTTGCTGGAACATTTGGATTTGTTTAGACAGTCCGTCGTTGACATACATTGTCGAGCTCGTGTTACAAGAGGAGCTATTGCTAATTACAGAGCAATCGCCGTCATACTCAGTGATAAAACAATGTTACTTGAAGGTGTTGGTGGACGAATGAGAGTCGTTGATGCCCCAGTGGAAAATATGCAAGCGTTAATTTAAAAGTCCGAAATATATCATAAATGTCATATCATCATGTTAGTGTCAGTCTGACTCCTGGTCAGATTAAAAAACTGCAGTCGGCATCAGCGAAAAATTGTGGAGTAAAAATATCACTAGCGCGAGAACAAATCACAGATGGTTCAAATAAACTATCGCTGACAGAACGCCAGTTCAAGTATTTCAAAGAAGCCAAACAATCAAAGAAAGGTATACGCGTAAATCTTTCTGCGGGTGGCATCAAAAGTATTGCTAAGACAGGTGGTATATTTCCACTTCTTGCAGCTATTCCAGCGTTAATAGTCGCTGCCGCCCCAGCTGTTGCAAAAGCAGCTGCGTTAGGTGCAGTTGGAACAGCTGATGAAATTGCATTAAAGAAAGCAACAGGAAAAGGATTTTAGAAAAAGAAGACAATCCCGAATGGGTCTAGGTCTGAGACTTCCAGGAACTCGGTACGGGAGCGGATTAAGAATTCCAGGGACTCGTTGATTTTCCCGTTGTCCAATTTTGATTTACTCGATGCTGCTACGCGATTAAATATAAAAAATTTCAGAGGTGTTTTTATGCGTGATCAATTACTACACAAGCCAAACTCGATTGAAACCGGTATCATTAATCTCGATAAAACCTCTGGCCGTGGTACTCATTGGGTTGCGTAAGCGATCGATCCACGTGGTATTGTTTATTTCGATTCGTATGGGTTGGCGCCACTAAAAGAATTTTTAAAATATATATACAGATTTCAAAATATTCCGATCTGGTATTCAACGCTACCAACACAAAAAATAACCGACCCGCCGACATGTGGTTGTGAAGCACTTGCAGTACTTAATGCTGTATAAAGATAAGAAAAGCACCTCATAAAACTGTACACGCGTACACTAGTGCACGCGCGAGTTCTATTTTAAATAGTCGCTAATCATATAATGGTAGATATTTACGGAAGATCAGCTAAAACTATAACCCAACAAGCACCAGGTGAAGATTTACTCAAGCGAGTAACAAGGCAGATCAATGATGAATTATCTGACCTGCCCAATCTTGCCAACGTTGATCCAAACGAACTTGTATTATTTCAAAACCGTAAAGGAAAATTGAAGACGAGTAATATTTCAATCAACGATATTATTATTCGTAATCGGTTATCGCGAGAAGGTCTTATTGCTGTATATGACAGAGGGCAAACTTGTTCCTAGTGTTGCTACTCCATCGTCGATCCGAGATAGCATAAGTGAACGAGTATTAAAAGCCGGCGATGTAATGAACGGCGTCATTAACATGAATGACAATAAAATTATTAATGTAGGAGAACCAACAGATAATATCGACGCTGCAACAAAAAATATGTAGACGATAACAATATTCCAATGACAACCTCGTTGTCGACGATCAATGATGGAATGACCGCATTTAGAACTGAATTTTTTAATCACGTACAACTGTTTATGAATTTTCGCAGAAACGTAAATAGAACCACATGATGAATTTTTCTGAAGTCCACCAACCGTTGATATTAAACTCGCAGACGTTAACATGAAACTCAACGATATTGTCAGTGGAATTAATAATATCGTTCAAAAAACTAATCTGATTAAATTCCTCACGCGCAGATTAACAATATAGAATACACAGTATCATCAGGATCATCAACGTGGACACCAAGCAATAACACTATCAAACATACCGCAGAAGTAACCGGTGTGTACAGGCTGTCCGTGTTTAGTTCTGCAAAATTTAGGATATTTAGTACATTTCCATGGCGTCATTCAACCGATAATTTTTCTGGAATTGTGTCTATTATATTAAATAAAGATAACGAAGAAATATTTATACTGGAACCATCCGATAAAAAAATAACCACAGCGTCTTAAAGGTGGTGTCTGGAATTTGTAGCTGAAACACCTCAATCAATTACTTAATATAGTATAATGATAGACGTTCAGCGATACAGATACAATCAAGTATCTGCGTGGCAAACTAAACTAAAAACTATCATCGACGATAACACAATAAAAGTGAAAAAATACCGAAGACGCGTGGTTGTCGTTGATCTAGATGTTTATTCAGTTTCTGCGCTCATTGCTGGAACTGGTGTAATATTATCAACAGTGACAGCGTCAGTGACCGCTCCTGTAGTTGCAACGATTATCGTTTCATCCGCAACAACTATCGCGGGTATTTATAATATCATTGCAAAGAAGATAGATACATGCACGAACACAAAATTACACGAGTATGTGGTAAACTTACATACAGCAACGACAGCATATTCCAAACTATCATCGCTGATCTCGTCGTCGTTCAACGATGGTAGAATATCCGATGAAGAATTCAGCGCAATGGTAAAAATCTACAATGAAGTATTTGACGAAAGTCTTGAAGGAATCAGGGATTTAGAATAATAATAGTATAATAATGACATCACAGGAATTACTAAAACAGATCGTCACTAATACTGCTCCGGTAAGAACTACAATGATATCAGCGAGTTCAACTAATCCTGAATTCAGTGTTAATTTTCCGACCGCAATTCCAGCAAACGAAATAGCATTAGCACAATTAAGAGTTTGTCATAGTTGGCCAAATATCATGTCAAAATCGTTCGGTGGACTTTCGCCGAATAATTCATTAGTATTTGCAAATAAAAACAAATCCGATGGAACTCCTGATTGGCAAGTAGTCAGTACTCCAACGGGTAGTTATCAAATAGAACAGATCAATAAAGAATTCCAGCGAAGAATTAAATCCATTCCAGGAGAAGAATCAAAGACTGCCATTACTGTTCATGAGCCAACGTTATCATCGGCCATAAAAAAATATTGTAGCCGGATTACGCCGTGGACATATATCAGTCTTCAATCAGATCAGTATTAGGATGGCCTGAAGTCCCACCTGTTTATCAAGGACCACCAGAACCACGCCGATATGAATTTCTGATAACCGAAAAAATACATCAAAACGCCCGAATGCAAAAAAATTTGCCCGTGGACCGTTGATAAATTATTTACCGATGGTGCTGAAACTATTCCTGATTTGAAGGAAATTCGTGTAAAGGGATCTCCACATTGGATCTTTGATAAACAACCCATCATTGATATAACTAATGCAATGGATGATGAATTTGAACGAGTTTCTCGTGATGTTGTTAATTTATTCAGAACCATAATACAAAATTACAACGAGGATACGAAAAAAAGCATCATCGATGGAATTCAACACTTAAACCTAGTATCGTATGATTATGAGCATTTCAGACACATCATAACTAGAACTGTATATCATAAATTAAAATCGCTTATAGATCATAGACAGATTCAAAAAATAATCCATCATCTTACATCACTGGTAAGGGATCCTACTGATTTTATTGAAGCTATTAATTATAAATGGTTTCCAGAAGTTCTAGAATCATGGAAAAAAATAACCCCACCGCAAAATATTCTCAGATATAATAATAATCCGTACAATGAAGGTCGTCATGTCTCGCCGGGCATCGTCAATATCACATCAACGATCTCTGTCAATCTAGTATGTGATGTTATTGATGGTAGTTATCAAGTTGACGCTGAAAAATCCAATCAAGCCCAACAAGGATACATTCTGTATTCATTTACGCCTTAAATACCACCAGGGCATTTGATTGTATCAGGTCCAATCAATGTTGTTTATTTAAAATGTAATAATCCACTTTTATCGCGGATACATTTCAAACTTACTGACCAGACTGGACACTTGTTGGACCTTAGGTCAGAGACGTTAAATATAAATCTGTATGTGTGTTCGTAGAATGTGATCGTAGAAACACCAAGCAACAAAACATGTCAGAATAAAATATTTTTTTTTACCCATGATTATATCCTTGACTTAGTCCGTGATTATATCCTTGACTAAGTCAAGGGGGTCAGAAGTGAATTATCCTTCTTGTTTAGCTGGTACCACGTTACAGGTGACACTATTGGTTTCGTTGTCAACGTCACTACAGTCACTTTCACCATCGTTGCTATTAGAACCGGAGTCACACTCGTCCCTATCTTTCGCCAGTAACTCTTCCGCAACTTCATTCGCGGACATAATATCTCTCAGCTGTTTTATGCGAGCGTGTACAAGTCTTTTTGTTTCGTATTCGTGAGATAATTCTGACCTAACCTTTTCGATTGAGCGTGAAAGGGGAACAAATAATTTCACCTGCGTATCTGTAATTGCTGCCAGCGATTGTAACAGCGCCTGCTGGATCAACTTTATGAATCTATAATCGGAGGGCAGCGTATATCTATTTTCTGATTTCCGAGATTGTAATGATTCAAAATCACGCATAATTTTTTCAGGATCAAGTTCATTAGATATTTTTATACCTTCATGTTGTAATTGCTTAATAGCAACAATAATAGCATTAATATTTTCATGATTCATTATATAATAAGTATTTATTTAATATAAAAATATTTCTTAATAAAAGTAAAAATATAAATACATTTAAAATAACGTTTTGGACACGACTGCGGGAAAATATTATTATAAATCAGGATAACTTTAACGAAGAAAGCGTTTGCTTCACGGAGTTATCTCCGTTCATTGTGTATACCGAAATTTGATTTTTTTGTTCGAATTTCTTTGAATACGCTGATTTAGTGATATTATTTGCAACACGTTGTACTGAAGGCATGCAGATATCAAAATAATTACTAGCCGCATTCATTGATGGGAAACTTATTTCTTCACCAGTCTCTGTATTTGTGGATTTAATAGTTCTCTTTCCAAACATTTACATCTCTCAGTATTTCCACATGCAGTATTCTGACTCTGTGTTATAATTCGTAAATTTCCTAAAGAATTATTGATTTTATTACCGTCAATATGATCGATCACAAATCCGCCTCTGATCGGGTCATGAAAACATTCAAACACAAACCTATGTGAATGATATTTTTTTCCAGCACTAAATCTGAGATAACCAGTATTATCAACTTTTCAGACTGGTGTTTTCCGTCTACAGTGCCAGATGATACCATGTCTGGATGCTTCATAATTCTTGATAATGGAATGCTTCACAAATTCGTTTTGCTCCATTTATATTCTAATATTATTTGTCTAAATGATTATTTTGAAAATCTGGCGAGATAGTCTTCGGTGGTTTTTATGGGGGATATCAGGGCGTTATATTTTTTTTCATAATATCGTTTCAGCTCTCTGTATCTTTTACCACCACATTGTACACATAACCGTGTTTCTCCTCTGACCCCAACACCACATCGTAAACACGGTTTCGGTCCTAGACTACCTCTGCGAAAGCTTTGCATGTGGTAACCACAGAATTCATTTACGCAGGATTTATTACAACGAGTTGAAAATCCTATCATTAACCACTTGCATTTGTTCTTTGCTTGTATCATTTTATGTATAATTAAAGTTTATTTAAACATATATTTGCCTTAATTATAGTATGGAGGAATTTGAGAGATTATCCGCAATTGAACCTTCCAGAGCAAGATTCGATCTTGACAAACTACCAAAATCTAAATTTAGTTTTTCGATGCAAAATCTAGCTTTGATAAATAGCGATATAACTGATCGTATCCGTGAAGCTAAAAATGAATTTCGCAACGATGGTGCGGCTCATACTTGGAAAACATTCAGAATTATTGCCGACACCAGCGGTACTGCTGATACTAGAATTAGTGACGAACGAGGAAGAAATATTATCAACTATCTCGACAATCAGCGATATATTATTCTGGTAAAATTTATTGTGCAGACAGATGACAACATTTGGATTATCTGTGATAAACGTGACCCTGTGCGACTTCATACTGGAAATAATACTGTTATATTAAATAAAACATCCATACCAGGAACATTGACTGGTATTGATAAACCGTATTATGAACAAGAGTATCCTGTAACTGCAGTTGTTTATGCGATATATCCGTTAAATGATAAACCTAGCGTTAATAATCTCAAACCAATGAAATTGTCCTCAACAACTTCGTTGTCGACTTCGTCCGTGACTATGTCATGGGGACTAAACTGTGTAGCTGAGCGAGTTATAGAACATTTCTGAAAATCAATACGCAGAAACGGTTTAACAGATCTAAGACGTAAAAAAGTAAATAATTGGGCAGAAACAGTTAAAGATACCGGAGCGTCTATCAGCGACGTTGCTAAACTAGAAAAGAAATAAAAATTCCCAATAACAGTGAAGACACTAACCGGAGCGATTTTGTATGCGTCAAAATATACATCAAGAGGAGCTCCTATAACGATCATTGATCATAACGCACACGCATGGACGTGCGCGGTAACAATATTTCCACGAGAGAGAATAGTTAAAGTTTGCAGCGATTATATATTCGACGCTATCAACGGTATTAGTAAGAGTGACCCTGTGTCCGTGTGGTTATTTCGAAGTTCAGAATCCGTAAACTACGATCAGTTTGTAGGGCCTAACGGTGACATTTATCTTGCTGAATCACTCCACGAAGAAATGAAAAATATTGCTCGGAAAGATATATCCAGTGATTTTATCACTGACGATGTCAAGGTTGAACAATTACTAAATAATTGTTTCACCGTTGCATCGGTTGCTGCCCACGCTTCTCAGGAGAAAAATTCATGGAAACCGACACGATTGGAATTTCTCGTTGACGTCCAGCGCAGTTGTGTCGAATATGGACACGGCGGATTGTGGAATACCAAATACGATCATAAAGATATTATATCGGTTGATATGGTAGCGTGTTATCCTGGAAGTTTTTTTGGATACGGAGAATGTTCTGAATACTTTAAAAGATTCGGACATCCCACACACGAGATGACCAGAGTTGCGATAAGCGGACTCTTAACAAATTTTGACTTAACTGGATTTGCTTGTATAGAGTCATTCGAATTTGCTGAAAATCTGCATCCGATTATTTATGTTTGGTTTGGAAGACATTTCTCAGAAAAATATTGGGCTCCAACTGTACTATTATGCTATATGCTTGATACTGGAATTTTAGTGTCGTTGAAAGTAAATGAAGCCATTATATCGTATCGTCCGCAGAAACAAGTTTGGTTACCACAGCAAAAGAAATATTCCCCGGATGAGAATCCGGATGAAAATCCTGATATGATTGGTTATGAAAATGAAATTGCAAAAGATCTTGGTAGGAAAATAATTGGTAAATTTACTCAAGGAGGATCATATGATCATAAACGAATGTGTACAAGATTAATTATGGACGATGCTGAACTTGATTTTATAATTGCTGATACAAAGGAAAAATACACATTTGTGAGTCGGAGTAATGCCTATTTATCAGACGGGTCTAAATTAGGTAGAATCGTAATTTATATTGATGGTGAGTCACCGCAATTCACTCATTTAAGATCTTCGATGCTCGCTTACGTTTCGATAAATTTGAAGTCAATGATAAACAGATTCCCTCGTCACGCGGTCAGAGTTGCCACGGATTCATTTTATATAAATAGCACGTATACAGATTTGCTAAAACCGCTACTCGGTAATGGTTAATGGGGATCATGGAGAATAAAACAAGAAAATATACTTGACTATTCCGAATGTGCAGACGTTGAAATGTGGAGATATATTACCGCCGTGATTGTATCACGGACAATCAAATATTGAAATCATCAGCACCATCTGTGTTTGATCCCGTGGCCAGACATAAAACCGTTTATGTCAATGGACCTGGAGGTTCTGGAAAAACAACACGTGCCATTGAATTATTTCGTCGGAGTTTGATATGATTGTGCTGACACCTACACACAGACTAGCCAGAGAAATAAATGAACGAGAAGTAAAATCTCAAACTTATCATAGCTTCTTCAGATGGTGCGGAAATACGTGGACACCTGAAGGAATGGGTGAAAAATATATACCCCGGATTATCATCTGGGATGAAATTTGTACGGTATCGTTAGAAACATTAAAACTATTTCTTGATTGGTTACTGACAGCGAATACTGCTGTGATAATGTGCGGCGATCATGGTCAACCACGACCTTTCGTTGGGCAGTCTCCGCACGAGTGGTTAAAAACGTCTGTGGATGAGGAGATAACTGACGATCATAGAGCTATTGATGATACCCTGAAAGAATTTACTACAGCCAGACAGAATACAATGTGAGATAATGCGTGAAGTAATTCCAGAAACCTCTATAAATGATTTTTGGAATTTGTTGAGACCAAATGATTTAATAGTAGCAAGTAGAAAGATAGTTCGTGATGAATTGCAAGAGAAATTATTTCTGTTACATAAAGAAAAATTTTCAAATCTACCTGTACCATTGTGTTATCGCTCAGCAGATACTCAACGACAGAATGTTGATGTTGAGATTCCAGGAACAAATGAAAAACAAAATCTTGTGTTGAATGATACTGTTTTAGTTGATGCTGATGTTGTTGAGAGCGCGTTGATCATGGATAAAACTCCATGGAAATTAGGATATGCTATAACGATTCATTCGTCACAAGGACTAACTATTACTGATACAAATATTTGGATTGTCGATGAAAGAATCGAATGGTCAAATTTAGTTTATCTTGCAGTGTCTCGAGTCAGAAGGATATCTCAACTGCACAGGGTTATTATGAATTTTACAGAAAATGATAATCAAACTGCTAGCGACGACAACAAAGTTGTTGTTGGTGTAATAAAATAAAAACTATCTGGTTATAAGCAATGTGACAAAAAAAAAATAATCGGGACTTTGATATTGATGCTGAATTTATTATAACACTAAAACAGCGACAGAATAATCATTGTGCAAGTTGTAACTGTAATATGCTATGGGAATATTTGAATAATAATCCAAGACAATTTATCGTAGACAGAATTAATAGTAGTCTTGGTCACACACGCGAAAATGTGATGCTGACCTGTTTTGAATGTAATCTACGTCGGGGCGCTGGACGCCCTGATGCCAGTTTACAAAAGTGAACGCGGTGGTAATTGTGTGTCTTCAGGAATTACTTGTAATTGTTTGCGTACAAATCCACGCTGAGGAGCAGTTGAATCTAGTCTGTAGATTGCATGTCTACCCGTGGATTTTACCACGCTAGAAATTTTATGTGTAGTCACACTCCAGATAGGATCAGTTGCTCTTTTTTTACCCTCTTCAAGTTCACCAGGTTCATATAAATATCTTGCAGCCACATTACCTAACACTGGCTGTTTTGAAAAGTCACGTCGTTGCCTGACATTGTCAGGTGATATATGTTTCTTTGTAATTGCATTAATAGGTTTCATAGAAGTTGCACGAGTAATTTCATTATTTAACGCAGCTATCGCACTTCGTAATCTTGCAACCCATTCGCGAGATCTCGTATCTGCCTGAATTATTTCCTTCGCATACTGGTATCCAAATAACCGCTCAGCAAGTGTTCGATTAAATCGCTCAACTATTGCCTGATCACGATGAATTGTAGTGTGTCCTCGTCTGATGTTAACATTATGTTGCTTCATCAGCGATGATACTGCACCAAGAAATTCTTTGCCAGGATCAACCTGTAATAGTTGTGGCCATTGCAAGGGTCCTCGTTGATAAATTCGTTCAAAAGCAGATGCAACTTCAGATGCTGTTTTTGTTGACAGTGGTTCTGCTTTTTAATATCTACTTGCAACGTCAGCGACAGTCAACGTGTATTTGTATGTGCGTGATTGACGCCCACGTGTTTTAATGGTATCTTGTGGTAAAAGCAAAATATCTGCTTGATGAACTTCATTGGGAGTGCTGACATCAAAATACGCTTACTGATTTTTTTTTTAGGTGGACGTAGATAGATTTGCCATATTGCCTGTCGTGCTAACCAAGCTGCAGCAACAGCACATGAGACTTTTGCTGCTGCAGCAAGTTTACCAATTGGGCTTCACCTCTCCAGTATCCTCTTGGGCTATAATAAACCGATTCCATTATTATGATAATAATCAGTTGACTAATTGCCAGCCCCTAGCATTAGTTTACCCTTCATTGCAGATTTCACTAGAAAACTAGCAAGTTTTTCTCTGAGAGATTTATCAGGTATAGAATTTAACGCATATATCAATTTCACATCTGCAATATGTCATTGCTGTAAATCCTTGCTTTTATACGCAACATCATGAACATGACGCGCTTGATCAATCTTATTTATTGGATACTCTTCAGGTTTTGGTTGGTCTTGGTTACCGAGTCAGATATCAAGTCGAGTCCCAGGACCACAATAATTGTATCCGGGTAAATGTTTTTCTCCGGGATACTTCGCCCACGGAGCCCCTGGTAATTTTCCCAACGACGCGGCAATATCACCACCTGTCTTTGTGCTAGACGAAATAAATTTGTATTTTTTGTACCACATTTTTCACACTTACCTGTCAGTGCACGCCTTTTATTTTTTGTTATTGTTGTTGTTAATCCACTGGTCCCACCAACGGTGGGGGTGGTTGCCCTGCATCGAACACAATATAAATACATGCCATTTATTATCATGGATATAATTGACTTTTCAGCGACACGAAAACAAGATCCAGTCAAACATCATCCAGCATTGCCAAATTCTATTAGAGCAATCATCTGGATCAGGCAAAACACAATTATTGCTTAATTTGATAATTAGATGGCTCAAGTGGGATAAGTTATATTTAGTAGCTCCATCCGTGGATGATCAAAGATGTTATGAAGTACTTAAAGATTTTAATGAAAATGCAAAGTCGTTTAATGAAAACGGCGACAATATTATTGATTTTATTACCGATATTGATGAAGCCCCATCCGTAACGACCTTGACGGATTTATTAACAATCTTGTAGTGTACGATGATGTAATGCTGGACAAACAATCAAATCCTGCTGGGATATTTTCCAGAGGCAGACATAAAAACACAGACGTGATTTATGTTACCCAGCGGTATACACAAATACCAAAAGTGATCAGAGATAACTGTAATATTTTAGTTGTGTTTAATGGAGTCGATACACATACGCTGCGAAACATTCTTCAAACTTGGTGTTCAGGGGATATGGACATGATTAAATTAAAAATTTCTTTTCAAAAGCACAAGCTACCCCACACGGATTTATCACAATAAATTTACATGATCCTAGGTCGAGGTATCGTATAGATATCGATAAAATTTTTGGCCCTTGATGCTATCAGCGTAGTGTGAAAACGACAATTGATGTTCCCCAATTCTAAATTTACAACACAAACAGCAAATAATGGTTCAAAGCACATAAAAATTATAGATAAATTTGCTAGACTACAGAAAAATGGTAATATCATGAAGGAAATAACTCTGTCAGGTAAACGATAGAGTAATTAAGCAGTTATTTCCCTTGTATAGCGTAACCTATATGTCGTAGTCCTGAAAAACGGTGTTCTTTTCCATTGTAAGTAGTAGTTTCCTACCTATACACTTATGTTCTAAGTCAAATGTTCTTCTTTGACTTCGATTCTCCAGCCCAGCTGTGACATAGTCACGGAATAAATAAGTCTGACATGGGCCGGTATCTTAACTGCGCAAATGAACAGCAGACATATACATATACATAGCTGCCTCAGATCGTCTGCATGCACAGCAATATTGATTCACCGCAGTTATACAACAAGTAGAATCAATAACTGTATCTGTGTTTAGAGAAAATACCTATGAAAAAAGTGCTTTCCCTATTGATAGAAGTCTCAGCAGTGACACAGTCACGCAACAATTATATCTTTGTGTGAATGAATAGCAGTCATATATATAACTGCGCATATAACTGCGTATCGCCTGGAGCAGATTGCAAACTACATCAATATTGACCTATGCGTGTCATTTCATTTCCTGTACATGTGGTTCTTGCGACTGCAGTATATTTTAATCAAAGTAAAAATGTGTAAGATTGTTGTAGATTTCGCGATTTATTTTATATTTTATTCAGAATCTATTAAGTATATACTAATCACGCACATGAATTTCCTGATAGGTAACTATATGATTATTTTTGAAACATATATTTGTAACTGAAGTTCATAGTGTAGTGGTTAGCGCGTCTGGCTCTCATACTCGAGGCCCGTGGTTCGATTCCCGTACCGGACATATTGTCGGGGGTGGCGATCCGATGCCAATTTTCTTAATAATTGGGGCCCTGCCAGCCCCCGAACTTCAACAGAAAAAAATTCACTCTCCTATCATGTCACCACGTGGTGGGTGTACTTTTGCACTCCCCGGGGTTGATTATGGGGGAGAGTGTGCAAAATCTTTTGAACGTAGAGAAGGCCCCCGTTTGTGTTTGTGCTGTCCCCTAGAGATAAGTTTATGTGTTTGTGCTGTCCCCTAGAGATAAGTTTATGTGTTTGTCCTGTCCCTTAGAGCTAAGTTTATGTGTTGTGTACGGATCATCCTCTGGACCTTCTAGAATGTCGTTTGGCAATCTAGGGGTTCCCATGTGGGTTGTGTCTGTACAAATTACCCTCTGAACCTTCTAGGATGTCGTTTGGCAACCTAGGGGTTCACATGGGGGTTGTGTTTCGTCTAATTTCGAATAGCCTCTGGACGTTCTAGAATGTCGTTTGGCAATCTAGGGGTTCACATGGATATTATTTCGAATGCCCCTGAACCTGCTAGGATGTCGTTTGGCAACCTAGGGGTTCACAATGGGTTGTGATGTGATTATATGTTTTGTAAATATTTTTTTTCTTCAGATTTCAGAACTATATTTATATATTCAGAAATAATATTTATTCAGAAAAAATGGTTTAATTACAGCAGCAGAGAGGGTGAGACCACGCGTACGTGACCTAGACGTAACGAGTCGCAACGCGTTGGAAAACTACACATCAAACAACGAGAAACAAATCGAACTAACCCACAAGATTTCGTTAACGCGGTCTCTTTCCCCCCGTATGAAAATGCGTTTAGGTAGCGGGTTCGGTTTAGTATTATTGACCCTTATTTTCAGGCTTTGTAGGAACCTTTATTTTTCATAAATAAGGTCTCAGGCAAAATGGTTTGTTCACCCTCTCTGCTGCTCTTGGTTCAAAGAGTTTTCATTGCTACCAGTTTAGAAAGGTTGCAAATTCTTCATTACTTTTGGATTGCCCATACAAACTTCAAGTGATCATTTTTGTCCTTTGTCTTCTGCCTTCAGGTAAATCGGCAGCATTAATAATCGCCCTTTGTCCGTATGAATGGTTCTCGGCTTGGGAGAAGCAGAGGTGTCAGCACCGTGGGGAGGACTATGTCGACCTGAAGGAAAGAATCGGTAGACAAATGTGGTTACAGTGTCAACAAGTTTTTCCTCAGCTGGTCGGAAAGGTTAAAACCGTACATCTATACTGTGCAAATTTAATTAACCTTTGATAATACATTTATATATTATTTGTAAATTGTACAATACGTTTTGAGACCGCTCCGGTGGCTTAGTGGTTAGAGCGGACGCCTCGGATGCGGAAGGTCGTGGGTTCGATCCCCGGCCGAGTCATATGAAAGCCTTATAAAAATAGTACTAACAGATGCCTCGCTAGGCGCTCAACATTAAGAGGTTTGTTTTAGGACTGGTCGTCTGGATAATGTGACTGGGTGGGATATAATGCTACATGTCTGTGGAATGATGCCCCAGCGCTAGACATCACAACAAACTGCCACACTGCAGACATCGTAGCGATATGACTGAAAAATTGTTAAAGCTACGTTACAAATCCAAATATCACACACACACACACACACACACACA
>JAECUM010049797.1:0-28652 GCA_016617855.1 Megalonaias nervosa | reverse complement strand
CTAAAAACAATTAAATTATTAGTTCTAGTGGCAGGTGATTCAATATTTTATCTATTTCTAATTGCATTCTGTTGGTACTGAACGTCCCTCCAGCAACTAACAACGACAACCACCCTATCCTACGTGAAGAAGTAGACGCTGCAGTGAGATCTCTGAAAAAGAGGAAGCCAGCAGGAGTGGACAACATCCCAGCAGAACTGGTCCAAGCTGGGGGAGAAGCAATGATTAGCGCCCTCACAAACATATGCAACAAGATCTGCCAAACAGTACAATGGCCATCGCCGTGGACCCAATCACTGATCATCACCCTCCCCAAGAAAGGCCACCGTACAATCAGTCTTATAAACCACCCAAAGTCATGTTGAGGATACTGCTGAACAGACTAAAGCCACAGGCTGAAAAGATCATTGCCGAGGAGCAGGCAGGTTTCAGAGCAGGGCGCAGCACAAGAGAGCAGATCTTCAACGTCATGTTATAGTGTGAGAAGTACCTCCAACACCAGCTAGATCTGTACCACGTCTTCGTGGATTTCAAGAAGGCATTTGACAGGATATGGTATGGAGCCTTGTGGGCGACTATGAGACTGTACAACATCAATGCCAACTTCATCACAGTAATAGAGCACCTCTATGACAAGGCCACCAGTGCAGTATACTTCAACGGCAGCATAGGGGACTGGTTCAGATTGACAGTCGGAGTCAGACAAGGCTGTCTACTCTCTCCCACACTATTCAACGTCTTTCTGGAGAGAATCATGGCAAACGCGCTTGAAAAGCATGAAGGGACAGTCAGCGTCGAAGGCAGAACAATCATCAACTTACGTTTTGCCGACGACATTGATGGACTAGCAGGAAATGAGCAAGAACTAGCTAGCTTAGAAGAGAGTCTCGACAAAACCTCTTCAGCCTACGGCATGGAAATCAGTGCAGAGAAGACCAAACTGATGACCAACAACACCAAGGGCATCAGTACTGACATCAGTGTCAAAGGTGCGAAGCAGAAAACAGTCCACAACTTTAAGTATTTGCGGACAATTATAACAGATGAAGGATCGAAGCCTGAAGTACTCTCCAGGATTGGCAGACAACAGTAGCGCTGACAAAACTGAAGCCCATCCGGAACGACAAGAACATCGCACTCAGTTCAAATGTCAGACTGTTGCACTCACTGGTGATCTCCATATTTCTCTACACCTGTGAATCACGGACCTTAACAGCTGACTTAGAGAAAAGGATACGGTCCACAAAGATGAGATGCTTCCGAAAGATCCTCGGCGTCTCATACAAAGACCGTGTCACCAATGAAGAAATACGGCAAATGATCAGACAAGCCATTGGGCCTCACGAAGACCTCCTGGCTACAGTGAAGAAACGTAACTGCAGTGGTATGGGCATGTCTGACGACCATGAGGACTTGCCAAGACAATCCTGCAATGCAACGTACAAGGAAGAAGAAAGAGAGGCAGGCAGAGAAAGAGGTGGGAAGACAACATTTGAGAGTGGACAGGCTTGATAATTTATGCGACTCATTGAGAAAGACTGAAAATCGAAAGGAATGCAGGAAGCTGGTTGTTCGGTCTTTTGCGGTGCCCCAGCTGTCTACCAGACTACGGGACTGATGATGACGATGATGAATTGCAATCACGTAATCTAGGTACTCCTTTCAATTAGAATTAATTAAAATGTATCGTTTCTGCTGCACTCATTTGAAGTCATATGCCCAAAATTCATACAGCAATGACCGAATACCCCTGCGGGTCCGGGGTTGAAGAATTGGCCCGACGTGTCCTCACTACGTGTCGTAAGAGGCGACTAAGTTGAGGCAACATGTTTGCCGTGGGTTGCGGCCCGTGTCGGGGGAGAAAAGGATCCTGGTAGTTGAGCAGAGGCTTTCCAATGCAATACACTGCTTTGGCCTCTACTTCTTCTGGACGCCGAGCCCTAGGAGGTCTTTATTGACTCGCTCACTTTCTTTATCTTTTACCTTGTATCTCTTTTGATACCACCGTTGCCCCTACAGTCTATACCTTTAGCTTTCCCTTTCCCATCTATCAGAAGACTTTCTGGACGGCGGTGGCTTAACGGGTTAATCAGGAGGTAATTTTACCGACTGAGTATATCTCACGGGATGAATCGGGAGTTGATTTTACCTACTGAGTATAACATCTGTGCATCCCTGGCACTTGAAAAGCGTCCCTTTATTGGGATCCGCGGTAGGCTGGGAGTATGGGTGCTGAATTTTGACCAAACCAACATGGAGAATTAAACAAAATCAACTCAAACGAACGAAAACTTTATCGGACTCGAATGACGAACCATGTAGCGTGGAGTCATTCACACGCTTCTTGGTGATACAATCAAAAGATGCTTCAAGACCGCTTACGGCACTGTTTCCGTTTGTGATAGAAAATACCATTACGGGATCGATCGACACACCAAAAAGTGTAAACATGTTCAAATCGGGATGCCTACTGGTTCAGTGTGAGCAACGGGGACAAACAGAAAATATACAGAAAATGAAAACTTTCTTTGATATTCCAATAAACTCATTCGCTCACACAACACTCAGTACGTTCAAAGACGTGATTCGCTGTCGTGACTTGGTTGGCGTCCGCAACACAGATATCACTGAAGGGACGAACAATGAAGGTGTCACTGCCGTACGAAGAATTCGCATTAAAAGTAACAACAATTTGCAGGACACCAACATCGTTATAATCACCTTCAACAAACCAACAGAACCTAAAATAATCAAGGTTGGTATTTTACAAGTTAAGGTTGAGATATACATTCCCAATCCTCTTCGATATTTTTAGTGCCAGAAATACGGCCATCATGACGATCGATGCTCAAAAAACCAAGTATGTGGCCAATGTTTAGACCATTCTCATCAGGAAACCGAATCTACAGCAACTCCGCATTGCGTCAACTTGGAAAAGAGCACCACGCCAATTCTAAAAGTTGTGATACCTGGAAACAAGAGAAGGAAATACAGAGGGTAAAGTACACTTCCAACATCCCCTATCCAGAGGCCTGAACGCTTGTACAAGCTAGAACATCCCTTCCTGGCCCAGCCTTCTCAACAGTGGTGAAAAACAACCCAAAAACCAACCGAGGACGTGCAAACACACACAAATCTTCCACCTTCACCATCAAGCTCAAACACGCTAAATCTCCGACGTATTTACGCCCAGGAACGGGCACATGCACATGTATCAATCTGACAATATTCAATACCTTTTCGTCTGAATCTTCATTAACATGCACCTTTACAGTCCACGTTGATCGGGAAGCTTTATATATTACCCTTACCATCTTATTGTTTTGCTTTAAACTGTTTGATTTTTTATCGCTTGTCGGTAAGAAACCTTTGATCACTTTTAAATAATCCTACATATGACCTTTTGTATGGCGCTAAATAGCCTAACATTGCTGATGCGCCGTAAAAATACAATCAATAAATCAATCAGTACACGCCAACTTTAAAGAGAATTAGGTGTCGTTAATTAAATCATAACACAATATATATGTTTCAATTATTTTATACACAATCCATCGTTCATTTGCTTTCATCAATGAGATTATGTATAAATCTTTATTCTAATGGTATGATTGTGGTAATAACAGACACAATTATAAAGGACAACAGACTCGCAGTAAATGCTAACGAAAAGGTTTTAAAAAACTTATGCAAAATCCGCCATTCGTTAGAATTCAAAAGAGCTGCATGGTTTATATATGGCCTTCCGCTCAACTGAATATTTTTAAATATTTCTTTGAATTTTCCCTTGCAAGTTTCTCTCCTGATCGACATATCAATCGATAACTATCTAGGAATCTGATTGCTATTTTTTACGAAACTTTATATTGTTTTTAGAAACTGTTGAGTACAAATAACTACTAAGCAAAATAAAATTTTCAGGATTATTTGGTATTAATTCAAGCTGTTGATACTCAAATGAGAATTGTAAACAAATAATGAAACAAATTGTGGAACATATTTAGGGTCATTGTAATTTAAATTGCACCAAACATGAGTCTGA
This sequence comes from Megalonaias nervosa, assembly GCA_016617855.1. NCBI lineage: Eukaryota > Metazoa > Mollusca > Bivalvia > Unionida > Unionidae > Megalonaias > Megalonaias nervosa. The sequence continues at coordinate 24,610 of JAECUM010049797.1, read as the reverse complement.
CCTTTGTAGTTTCTGGTAAAGTGATCATAATTTGTCGCTAACTTTTGTTGACAATTTGTCCTTTGCTTAGAGTTATTTATCAATCGCTTTGTCACAAATACGATATATACTGAGCTATAATACTTCTTATTTTGATTAGTGAGGATCACTTTAGCAGTAATTCGAGGTCGAAGTTTTTCGTAAATAGAATTTGGAAAATTATTTATGCAGTCTGCTCCTCCGAAAACTATAGCTTTGCTCAAACCCCTCCTTCAATGAGTTAAGATAAAGGCAAAATCAGTACGGCATGTGTTTGGCCTTTTTTACGGTTATTAATGGTTTAGTAATACTTCCGAAATGACGAAATAGAGTAAACAGAACGATTAAATCTAGATGGTGTCATAGATTCTATTACATAAAAATACATGTATTGTCCCTATTTTAAACATGGATGAAGGTATTCTATTTCTATCCAGTTTGGCAAGTCAAAGCATGAATTTCCTATACCGGTTGCAACATCTCTACATCTCTAATGAATTTATTTTTATAAAATCGAACTTGAATCATGAATACCTTCTGATTAATTTTTGTATCCAAGATGTCAACATCATTTGAACTTTACTTTCTATTTCATTTTGCTTTGTTATGTTTAGTACCAATGGTATGTGATTTGGATTATAGATAATTTAATCTTCTATCACTACGAGTCTGATCCATAAATATAGCTCGATATTTACTAGTCCTAAATCTGTAATCATTTTCACGCACAAGCAAAAAAATAGAAAATAAAAATAAATCCTGGTTAATTTATATATCTCCTTTCTCATGTCTAAACTCATTTAAACGCTAATAAAATGAGGTATGAAGATTTCTGGTGATAATTCAATCGTTTTCATGAAAAATGAGTTTATTTCTCCTCTTGTTAGAAGGCGAGTTCTAGAAGGCTGCCGTATCTTTTTGAGTGTGTGCTGAGCAGTTATTTTAGTGATACAATACTTCCTTCTGTCTCTCACTCATCACATCCTTTCCATTTTCCATGCACGTATTTTATATATATATATATATGTTGTTATTATATATATTATATATATATATATATATATATATATATTTAATTTGCTGTTCATTCTATTCGTCTTTACAATTTTCTCAGTACTGTACACATCATACTGTTTGTTGTATCAAGACAAATCCATCCACCATAATAAATATCCACTAAGTATTCTCTTCCGTAAAGTATTCCAATTTATTCTATATAAGGCTGCCTAGAATTATTTGGATGATTTTTTAAATCTCTTCCGTGACATCAGGAAAACAGAAGTTTGAAAACACATTTCTGTATTGGGATTATACTTGTTCTGGTACTTTATTCTTAGGAGTTCCCTAGCTAATAATACGTTGATCGATACTTTTTTGAAATCTATTTGCGACCTTGCTGAATTCAACCAGAGTCGTATCAAATGACTGTTGATATGTATTATTGTAGCAATTAATAGATGTTGACTATACACCAATCAGCCTAATTATATGCTTCATTTTCAGTAAAATACTTCCACATTCTGGTCTTGAGAGCTCAGCGATAACTTTCCACTACTAAAAGTGACAAAATATATATTCCAACTTTTTGTTTCCATTTAATTCCTAAACCATGCTTTTGTAAACTTTGTTCTTTTCATCTGTGTTTATGGATTTTGCTCATTCTAGATATCTCGAAAAGTATCGTCTATGTCATCTCCATTGTTTTGCTTTTTGTATAGCCCATGCGTGTTTTGAGAAGACATTTAACACTGTAAAAATGTATTTAGATCCTTTTTTTATTTCATATTCCTGCATAAAATCAATATCTGCATGAAACTATTCATATACGTTACTAATATAAAAATTACAGAAGGGAAAATATATTTGTTTGCGTATGCAAAGTTTATATTATTCCTTCGGTTAATGACTCCTTTAATACAGGCCGTTGTATACCAGGTTATGTGCTGGTATCGAGCGAAGAACATATTTCATCTTTTTGGTGAAAAGCATTTTCACTCGTGGCTTCTCATGGGTGAAAAGCGCTAGTATTTGATAATACAGAATTTTCACCCACTTTATGAAATATATATGTTATTCGCTCGAAATGTAAGAAATGTTTAAACGTGTATACTAGATGTAGTGTACATATCGAGTGTATTTTAGTCACTATTGGTGTCACTTGAACGAAATATAATACGTCTTCTCGTCGGTGAAGGCACTCTGTTGTCCTTTCCATGTGTACCACTGACTATTAGACAGTCTGTGAAAGCGACCGAGATTCACTTCTTAGATGAAGATATATATGTGTGCATTTGTGAAAAGAAAACAGAATTCATACCTAAGAATTGAATACAATTTTCTATCAGAAGAGCTAACTGTCGCTGGTGGGGCTGTTTTATTTGTGACAGGCCGGACGACAGATGATAATGTGGTTTAAGTTGGTGTAGTTATTTAATGAGTAGCTGTTTGTTATGCCCTGATATTTGTACTACTTGATTTGGAATTCCTTCATCATTTAGCTTCTGGATGAAGTGTTTCCAAATACTTTAGAAATACATATGTGTAACTGGTATGTAAATGCAGGTGTAGCTTGCACTACAGTATTTTTTCTTTCTTACACAGTTTGACCTAAGTACTTGCTATGATACAGGTATACTGCATTATTACTGTATTTTGTACCTTACTGGATTGCCTCATATAATGCTAATGTTTTGATGAGAATTTCAAGTTAGGTAATTTTAACTTAAATATTTTTAATTCAGGATGCTTACTTCGATGGGACTGCTTCTGTTCAAATATTATTAAAATTTGTGATCAATAAATATTTAGAATTTACCTGTAAGGAGATATACGCTTGTCATTGTCATTGAGACCTGTATCAGTCATCATGTCACTCATGATTCCATATCACTTGTGGATCCTATGGGTGTATGTTTGAAGCAGTACTGTCCGGAGTTTTGGTGATTGCCACATCTATTGAGAAGAAAAAAGGTTCCCCCAGTGCCATTTATCCCTGCCAATCACTAGTCTCTATAACGTTTGTTGAGACCTACAGAGGGATTTCAGGTGTGGCATATGTTCTGTGTTTTGTTAGAGAAATAGAATTAAGGACTTTATCGAATTCTATTCATTTGAACATCGATAGGATCAATCGTCCTAATGACAACTTGAAAACATTATTGATTTACTTTTTTTTATTAAGACTATGATGCAATTTTTTTTTCAAATCTGTGTTCAACTTGTTCATCTTTTACGAGGATACGAAACAGAAACCTATGCTTGCTAACTTGAGCTTGTTGGTGTACTATACTATTTGATTTCAAGTATACCAACAACCAGCAATATGCATCAGTGTCTATGTTTTTTTCCAATACTTGTTATACTGCAGAGATAGAAGAAAATGAAAGGTTATTTTTTCAAACTGGTGAAAACTTTGCAAAACAAACAAACTTGCTTACTTGCCATATTAAACAAAAGTCCAGAAATGTATAACATTCTGTGTTACATCATGCACTTATTTACATTGATTTAGTGTTTTAAATATTACAACACTATTCAAAGTGTTTGCTTTGATTCAATACATTCATTACCTTATGTTTCTTTCATTAACCCAATTATTGTTTTGTCTTTTTTCAATATTATAAACAAGATACTCCTGGTTGCTTTCGTCTATTTGGAGGGATACGTCAATCCACATTACATAGTACATCGTACAGATGAGCCACATTGAATTAAAAAATAGCAGCTGGATTGTCAGCACCCAGGGTATTAACTCCATACATCTTCTGTAGGTCCTGGTTAGGAATTGGGTCTGATGCCCTCGGTGTCTTGCCTTTTCCCGAATATTTTCCGATCCTTCAGCTTCATGTTTAGAACCGACCGACACTTGTTAAATTTAATGTCATTTATTATTGAAACACTATATGGCTGTGCGTAAATAGCAATCGATTCATGAAATGATACCTCTTAGTAATGTTGATTCAAATTCATCATCTCCATTTGTACTGACAGATAAAGATGACATGGTCCATTCTTTGGTTTAGCTTTAATGGAGGAATAAACTCTGGGAATCTTTGTTCCCCTGCACCTTGAAGAAAAACCATGAACAATTTTCAAGTCGCCTTCAGTTTTTTTCTCCTTCTTGACATTTGCCTGTTTTTCCAGGAAGGCATTGCCATCAGCTGAAATCACTTTCTTAAATATGTCACATTAAAAGAGTTGTTTTAGCTGGATAATTTGAAAATCAATTTCTTAAAGGTTTTCATTATTACTTGTTACATCTGACAGAGATAGCTCTACTACAATTTCATCAGAACTTAATTTTTCCATTTCAATTTTGGTTGCAGACGCCATGTACATGACACGGACATATATATTATGAAAAAGCAGAAAATGAAAGTGAATGTAAGTATGTTCTGATATCAAAATGGTATTTCCACCAGTGAAAAAATACAAATGATAACTATATAAATTATTTTTATTAGAAAATTCAGTAATTCATCGCCGAACACAGAATAAATCTGAATATTCCCTTGCTTTGTTATTATCTCTTTTCATGTTAACTTTGTTCCTTCAACTGATATTGTTTAAGCAACAGGTCTTTAGTGATCGCCAATAATATGTATACTGTAGTGTTCCCTTCTATTCACTAAGAGGCTTTGCCATCATTTATTTTAAGCTTCAGCATTTCTTATAAATTCTTGTAGCATTTAAATAATGGCTAAACCTTTTTGCATGAGCTAAATTATTTGCATTTATATTTGATAAATTGGTGTGAATATTTTCCGACTTTTTGCAAGGCAAAGCTGTAGCTTACTTGATTGTCTGAAAAAAAAAATATTTGTTGATTTGCTTGTTTTCATGTTTGGGTGACGTGAAAGTATCGTCTAAACTTATGATCTTGAAATAATAGTATTAATTTAAAACAAGTATCTAACAAATCACGTGCTTGAAATTTATAAAACGTTAATCTGACCAGCTCAATCGTCAAAACAAATATTCATTCCTGTTTTTAAAAAAGCAAAGAATTGAATGTAATTGTAATGAGTATGACATTTAAATTAGTAGCCAGCTTGACCATGGCAAAATATTACTAAAATAATTGAAGTATGATGAAGGTATTAAATACTTTTTAATTCAGATATTTTTTGCTTAAACAAATACAGCTAGTATCAATAAAAATTCAAATTTTAAGTCACAATTTATTGGACTACAACAGTACAAACGGTATGAAATATTAAATGTTTTAATAAATGATTTTGCTAGCCTGTAATTGTCAACTCAAGACAAACTGTCTGATATTACACATTTTTATGCATTTATTCCTTTTTGAAAAATTTATATTTTATATTTTAATCTTTTACTGAAAATTTTGGTATCTCCCTAAGCAGCAAACTTATTATTACTGTGTACCTGACTGTCATTGGAAACAGTTGTAGTTGCTCTCCTAAAGTCACTTTTTAGTGACTGCCAGCTGTCTCTAGGTATTGATTCACCGGAATTAGGCACCACGTATAATTTGATTTAATTTTCAGTTCATACCCTCGGCAAAACATAAATATCATACTTTTCGACGAGAGTGAAAACCTGTGCTTAATTATTAAATATGTTTACATGTCGATGGCGTCGCTCGAGCACACAAGGTTAGTGATATTGAGATTACTAAGCTTTTACAGTATCGATTATGCTTAAACAATAAGACCTTTAAGAAATTAAAGCTTCAGCTTAGTATATTAGATAAACTGAAGAAAATTTAAATTATTTTGTATGAATAATACCAAATACGGACATAAATATATATCATTTGTTTATCTCCGATTCAGAATTTTACAAATATTATAGGGAAAATTCTTGTTATGAACATTTCATAATAAGATAAAGTCGTTTTTTGGGGGGAACTGATATCATAAATTAAAATGCATTTACTTATTGAACTGCTATTTAAATATGTGTACATAGTTTGTTTTGTATGAGTTTAAATCTTGAACGGTTGAGACTGTTTTGTATTTACTTAATGTATAAGATTATAACGCCAGTATTCAAAATGCTTCCGCACTAGAGCATTTTCGGTCCTTATGACATTTTCTAAAATCACTAAATATTTGCAAAAACACCTTTGGTGCTGTTTGGTAGTTTTGTTTATTTTATGGGCTGTAGTGCGTCATTATTTTTTTTTATGTTGTTGATGGTAGTGAACGAAGTTTGTTTACCTTTTCAACAAATATTTGGGTGGGCATCGTTTGTTAGTAAAGATGACTGGTGGTATTTTTGTACATAGTGAGTCATGATTCTCAAAACCAATATTTTGGGATAGGGTCAGTGGTGGATAGTTGTGCCATCAGCCAATATATCGGAAATTGAGCATTTTAGACGCCAAGGGCAGATCATAAATAAAAATTAGGAATAAAACAGAGACGCATTTTACTAGTTCTAATTATGAAACTAGAACCAAGAGTGTGTCAGAGGTAAAGTGCATACGCTACTAAAGTCTTCAAAGGATCTCATCATGATCAATAATATCTAATGACCTTTTAAATCCATAAATCATCTCGAGTGATTTTCGTATGATATTAGTCTGGAGCATTTCATCTATTTAGTCGAGGCAATTTGAAATAAGTAATTTTTTCTGAATCAAGCAGATCAATGTAGAATTTTATATTCATTCGGATAGACAAATAGGTGGTATGAGATGTGTTCCCCACCTTATTTTCAAAATGACAAGCAGGATTTTTAAACAAAATAGGCCTATACGTTGATGGGTCATCTTGTGTCCGCTTTTACGTATCGGAAAGTCTTTGGCTGCTTCAAGGCATGATGGAATACAGCAGTTTCTAAGAAAATTTTTCAAGAGATCATTGAGAGAGTTAAATATAATATGAGAAGAAAGCTTTATAGTTTCGTACTAATCCCATCGAGCCCACTAGCTTTATTTGTATCAATACGTAGAAACATGGTCGTGTAGGTTGAAATAACATTTCATTTCATTCAGGCCATTGCTAACAGATATGAAACAAATTCTTACTCTTTAAGACCTTGTATTCGTTATGTACATATTGATAACTTACTGTAAGTTCTTGGGAATAGGGAAAGAAATCGATACGTTGATATCTTTGAAATTCTTTCAAATGAGTTATGTGTCTTTTTTTCTACCGGAAATTAGAAAAATACATTCCTTTAATTTATCTTATGAAAGAAGTTTCGACATTTTTAAAATTCCAATCATTTCGTGTATTCCTTGTTTACGTAACAGAATTTACTGACCATTTTCATCGGTCTCCTATTCTGGTTGAGACTGTATCTTATCCGTTCTGGATCTTAGTGGAGTTTGTTTATCAAGTAAGGATAAACAAAAACTACCAAACCAGACTTTAACGTAAAAACGAAAGACAAAAATCATGTGTTATTCAAGGCTGAATAAATTTCAGAAAGTAACAAATCTGTGTTTAATTATTGAAAGATTTGTATGAGTGTTTTATACTTGCTGTTCTTTCAAAGATCCCTGCAATAAGGAGAATTAGGCGTCATTGATTAAACGAGAAACGCAATATATAAGTATATTATTTTACATACAAGCTCTACTGTGCATGTGCTTATATCAACGAGATTCCGTTGAAATCTATAAAGACGCGTCTTTATTCTAACTGTACGAATGTTGTAATAAAAGAAAAATTTAACAACAAACTCAGGATAAATGCTAATGAGGAAGCTGTGAAAAATTTATGTAAAATCCACCTTTCATTAAAATTCAAAAGAGATCTTACAAGTGATGAAAGGTTAGAACCTTATTCTCTAAAGCAAGCTAAATACTGTACAGCTTTTATCTCTAAACTGGAGGCGTGGCATTATTTCTCAAATACGACTGCAATGACTTCGAAGTATCGTTTAGCACAGTTCATTGTTTTTCGTAACCATACATTAAAATGAGTGAAATAGGTGACATTTCTTACAATAGTTGTACATCACTCTGGTCTCATAGTTGAATGATGATGTGTTTGAGAAATAGACAAAATTACATACGTATTTTGTTCTGAGTGGGCGGAAAAAAACGAGTGTGAGAGGGCGTAGGAATATTGCGAGGCTGTATGGCCGAGGCTATGTTACTACGTTGTATCAAACAAGTTCTCTCCCCGACTCGAAACAAAGCATTTATGTGGTTTTGTATTTATTACAAATCTCCCGTTTATTATTGGGGTATAGAACTCGTTTGACAAGGCGTATCAATATTTGTATCCGCCGGACACCCTCGATATATTGCTACGCCGTATCAAATTTGTTCTTTCCGCTCACTCCGAACAAAACACATGTAGTTTTGTCTCTTCATATTTGTCTTATATCAGACGTCTATGTGACCTTCAGAACAACAACAACCTTATTCTGGTTTACATTGGTGAAGAATAAAAACATTAACAAAGCAATCCGACAGTATGAACCTGGAAAATAACACCCTTGACCTCAACAAATAGAGAACCAGCAAGCTTAACTAATCCGTGTTGTTCTCGACGACATTAACCGATAATCGGAATATCATCACACCTTTCTCTTATAATCTGAGCTACACCTCGGAAATTATTGCAGTGGCGCCATTGCATATCTATGTACCTTGCTTACCAAACGAAACCAGATGCACATCACATACAATCAAACTGATTATTATGGCAACTCGACTACGATGGCTTATTCTTGGCGGAAAAATTCCTAAGTTTCTTTTCTTCAATCAATAACTCACTAGAAATCTTTCTTTCTCCGAACATACAAAAAGATTCATAAGGAACACCATAATGATGTTCATGTGGTTCTATTTTGTCCAAAATACTTCAGCATGCGATTGACTTATTCGCCATTTTCTGGCGAATTCCTCCTTTTATACGCTGTTTCATTGTAGTATTTCCGATCTGAACTTTGTTATAAAATTACTAGGTGTTATCATTGCATTACCCTACACTGATGGACTGACCAGTATTCAATCGTTTAATACAGTATTTGATTCGCACAATATTGTTAATTACATGGCAGGTGATTCCTGAAAATATCGACGTTATTCCCGAATAGAGGAAACAAAATATCCCCATAGCATAGACGATCCTTCAAAAAGTGGCAAATTATAAATTTCAGCCACAGCGTGTAGGGATGTACATAATCATAATTTCACAAATCGTGCGGTGGGGTTTTTGTTCCAGTGACCGCGACAAATTTCTTTCAAGCTGAATAAGTTGATACAGGCAACACATGTTACATAAATAAGGGTAAATGTACTCGTAGTTTGGTGCACAGTTTCTGTTTATCGGTCACACGCGTCTGATACACAAATAAATCAACATGTGAATCCAACCCCTCAGGTTATTAGTGCAGTACAAATTAATCAGCTGATTACATTTCAGCTCTTCGTGTGCATATTGCATTGCTGCCGAGCAACTTGCACCATTTCAGTATCTGTCCATTCGTCTGGTAGAATAATGCTATTACTATCTCGAAGTGCAATCAATAATTGATTTTCATTAAGCAAATATATCCTGCGATACAGCATGCAAAGAGACATTACTGACAGTGAGAGAGATGGCTGACGTTTTCATAAAAGAACACTTTGGTTTTGGTAGTGGTTGTTTTAGTAGGATTACCCCTGAACCAAACCCCTTCACAAACTGTGTCTGACGCAATCGCAATGCAGAGTCGTAACAAGGAAACTGACATTCAATGAACCAAGTTATTACAAATTTGCAAATACACGTTATAGGTTAATTTAAAAGTTAATTTGGATTTTTTGTACTAAGTAAATGTTTAGAAAACACGCGAAACTAAGTACAATTAAATTGTTAGTTCCATAGACAAATGATTAAATATTTTACACTTTGTAATTGCAATAATGTAATATATGTACTCGTATCAGTTAGAATTGATTACAATGTATAGTCTCTGCTGTGCTTGTTTGAAGTTATATGGACAAAATACATACTGCAATGACTATAAAGGGAAAATACGTCTTAACCTATGAGAAATGAAAAAAAAACATGTTGACGTTGAATATTCAGGCGAAAATCAAGCTTCACTAAAGATAAAAGTCACATCAGCAACGTGTTAACTCTTTATGATGTACAAATACTGTTGCATCCCTATCTATAGTCAAGTCCTTCACACATATCTAAGTATACTCGTGTTATTCATTCTCAATAAAATTAAGTTCAAGAAACCAGCTAGAGCAGTAATAGTCAATAAGATTATTTTGTTCGTTGCGAATGGCTAAAAATGCCATTCGCAATAAATATCAACAATTAGTTACTTCATCTATCCCAATCTGTCATGTACGCTTCCATATGGGTCTGCAAGGAACTATTTCTAAATGTTTTAAGACCTTAGACATAGAACGCACGATAGAATAAAAATCGGCTTTAAATAGGTCCCCTAATTATATTGTCTATTAATTACATTTTTGTAAAGGGCATCATGCAAGAGAGTTTGTATTGAAAAGATAAAAGAATTTAAATGTGTGGGGCGTAAAAGTTACCGACATTGTCACTACTTACATCGAATCAAACTATTGATGCATGCATATTAGATCTCGGGACGCTCCGAAAGAACCTGGGAGGACTGATGAGCAGCACGTGCAGCCTTGACAACAAGTGGGCTGAACATTTATATTTGGTTGTATTATCTTGTTACGACCCTGTAGTTAATTTACATATGTGTTAAAATTTAAATTCTTCTAAATCTTTGTTTCATTTTTATTTTTACATCATTAAATGTAGTTATTATTATTATGATGATTATGTTTGCATGGGTCTAATAGTTTGTTAGAAACATCGTATTTATTTAAAACGTAAATGTAAGCACGAGCTTTGTATGACAGTAAATTCGTCGCAAGTAAACATTCAGCAGTAGCTATGTAAATGATTGGGTGATACTTGTTCAGGCTTTCGTAATGTCCAGATGGATTGCGAGATCACACGTGTGCTTGGTGCGTGTGTACATGAAACGACGTATTAGTTTCTTTTATATGCTTAGTTATCTGTAAGAAAGTTCAGTCATAGTCGTAGTCAGTCATACTTGAGAGTCACATCATAACATCTTGTAGAGTTTCTAATACCTTAAGGAAAAGGTATTTCTGTGCTGGAAAGAGGTGTTTGTTCATTCGTACGTATTAGGAACAACATGTGTGTTGTTAGTGATGGTAGCTGTACTTCATCTACTTTCTAAATAATTATTTTCCCTGGAGAACAACACTACTGGCTTTGGACAAAGACATTTGTTGAAATTATTTCTAAATCGGAACAGAACAATACAAATTGCTTTACAGTGAAAATTCTGGACATTCTGTGTTAGCCTTCGTCTGACGTCATCTTCCGCTATCTTGGATCGGAACTGAGATTCAGACCGTATCAATTTAGAACTGTTTATTCACAGGACTTATGTTTTCACAAATTTAGAACATATTTTTGGATCCTCTTCGTAAATCGTAAGTCTTGTTTCACATATTTACCTTTTAACCATGTTTTCTAGGGAAATAATTTTTATTAAAATTTACAAAGCTTGTTGTAGTCACTCTTTCTTTGTGTTACTTTGAACGAGCCGATACGTAACAATCTTCACTAACAACTTTTAAAATCTACGGGATGATTGTTTTTTATACTTGTAATTCAATATCCATAGAAAGTAGGTTTCTTTCAGGTAATTAAATCTGTTTATATGCTTCTGATTTACAGGTAATATCGTTTGTTTTAACGGATTCACGTGCTTGCTTGCTTACATCTTCAGACTGTTCCAGGGACAACCACGGAAGCTCAATACTTCTGTTCGGTTCACATAAGACGGGTACAATTAGGTTAAATGTTTCATATCATCAAAGCAAACTATCGGTAGTGCACTTTACAAGTTTCGAATTATAAGTCCATATCCTTATATGATGTCAGATAATTAAATATGCTTTTGTGATTCTGATTTAGAGGTAATGTCTGTTTCCACGGCTGGCTTGTTTGCATCTTCTTCCAATCACGTAAGCACAATATTTCCATTCGATTCAAATGATGGGTAACGTCAGATTAAATATTTCATATCATCTAAGCACTAAAACGTTTCTATACAGCACTTTACAGTTACAACCTAGCCCATCTCTTTATACTGAGTTATGCACAGAAGGTCATTTTCTTTTCTGATATCTTTGCAGAACGTCAATAAAATACGTCAATAGTCTATTTATTAATTATTCATTACATTCAAATCATATTAGTGTTTGTACCTACATGACTTGCATGTACTAGTTTACGGTCATAAAACCTTAACATTGCTCTTCATATGTTACATCATATTTACATGTATTTTGCACCAATGATATCATTCATGCCGTGGATATATATATATATATATATATATATATATATATATATATATATATATATATATATATATATATTCCTCTACTTTCTAATATCATATGACTTGGTTGTTAGACCATGTGTCACCATACAAGAAACCGATTCAGTTATCGCTGTTACTGTTAAATTACAAAAAGGTACAATTCGCTAACTGCGCAGTTGATTCTAAGATGCATAATTATTTTGCACATTCAGTGCATCAAATCTAATGGGACATAAATTCCATTATCTTTGTAAATATACATTATTCAGTGAACAGCGTTACATCTTTAAACATGTTTTGTTCTAAATTCTATCAGTGTGTTTTGGATTTTTACCATCGCTTTAACAATCTTTCAGTCATATCGCTACGATGTCTAAAGTGTAGCAGTTTATAGTGATGTTTAGCACTGGGTCATCATGCCGCAGACATGTAGCATCATGTCCCACCCAGTCACATTATCCTGACACCAGGCCGACCAGTCCTAACACTAGCCTCTTAATGCTGAGCGCCAAGCGAGACAGCTGTTGGTACTATTTATATGTCTTTGGTATGACATGACGCTGTATCCACTAGACCACCGGAGCGGTCTAAACTCTATTAGACTCAAAATGAAACAGAGACAGTAAACAGTTGTTTTGCTTGAATCGTCTGATCATCTGTGAGCCGTGTGTTTATAAAGAGCATGTTGATATTAAGGTTCTGTTGAATTCTGTCCCGTCTGTCATACTACTGCCACTACTTGCCTTTCGTCTGTCAACTCCATCACCACTATCCTACTGCTACTGCAACAACTACCATGATAATCTTCATCATTCTTGAAATTGATCCTTGTTAGTGTTCTTCTTTTGGTTGCTAGTTAAAGAAACTACTCGCACATTACCACTACTACTCTTCTTGCTTCTACTGTTACTAGTGTTACGTATATGTAATTAAATTGCTTGTGTGTTAGTTTTAAAAAAAATTTATTTTAATTTTGTTTCATTACATTTTATTGTAATGATTATTTTCAAGGGATTCGATATTTTTTTCCAGTAGATTCAGTTTATTTAGAACGTAAAACCTATTACAGAAGCACTATTTTTAGCTCACTCTGGTATTTAGATCTTGTAAACATCGAGTGATAACGATTGGCTATTGCCAAGGTCATTTCGGCCCGCATGTTAGCTGAACTGTAAAGTCTTTCTCTTATATATTTTCTTTGTGAGAATTTGGTTCTTAGATAGGGCTATTCTTGCATACGTGATAAATGGCATTTTTTATTGCGATGTTCAAATTAGTAAATCACGTAGCCTATCACGTGAAGTAACATGTGATCTAAAATCGAGGCTTAAAACAGCCATTTTCTACTAGTTCGAGTGAGTTGTATTTTAAACCTTGAGGGCTCAAGAGGTCTCAATTGTTGAAGCCAGATTGTTTTTGAAGTTCATTTGTTTTTGGAATTTAATAATTTATTCTCTAGAAAACTAAACAAGTGTGCTATTTATAAAAAGCTCTGGGAGAAAGAAATTCAGTGGAAATTTATTCTGGAGTTTAACGGAAACATTATAAACTGCGATTCAATCGAGGTCTGTTACCACCAGTACAACGACCTAACCTGACGTCATCGCCTCCATATTGGAATTTCATCGAGATTCGAACCCGGATTCTATTAGAACTGTTTAGTGATAGGACTTGTATTTTTTAATCTTAGGATTAAATTTTGGATTATATTCACAAACCGTAAGTCCTATTTCCAATTTTTACATTGTTTTCTAGGGAAATAAATTTTGTTAAAATTTACAAAGCTTGTTGGCTTCACTCTTTTCTCTTGTTATTTTTGTACGAGCCTACAAGTAACACTAGCCCGATTAGTTGTTTCACATGGCCTTATTCAATACTGTACGCATAAGATTAGGTTAACTAGCACCCAAGTACACAAATACTGATTATTACACAACCATATGCACTGAAGATGAAGAGTGATATTGTATTCATTCTCCTCCCCATCCCAAATTGATCTAAGCTTGTTATATAAGTTATATGCATTCCAACATTACTTTCCTTTTGCTTTGTCAAATTTTAGAAAATGTTCACAATATATCACATCGTTATCTACTGTATAAAATCATCCTTCAAGTGTATTTTTTAGCCTAAGTCATAGCAATCCTTATAGTACACAACGAATATCTTCTGTACACAATGAATATCTTCTGTACACAACGAATATCTTCTGTACACAATGAATATCTTCTGCACACAAAGAAAGTCTAGAAGTAGGATAAAAAAAGTTTGAATTAAATTACGCAGTTAATTTGAATAGATTTATTGTTCGCAGAACGAGCTTTGAAAAAGACATTAATTTCTGATCTGGAGTGTGAAAGTCTTGTCTCTTATGTCAATGAATACGACAAAAGTAGAACAGCCTCCGTCACAAAAAGAATATATATATATATATATATATATATATGTCTCAAGTATAACAGTCTTTGTATCGCAAGTAGAACGACAGTCTCAAGTAAAACGGTCTGTCTCACGTAGAACAGTTTTTCTCAAGTAGAATGGTCTCTGTCTCAAGTAGAACAGCCTCTTTGTCTCAAGCAGAACAGTTTGTGTCTCAAGTAGAACATCCTATGTGTCCTACCACAACAAATTCCTTGTATGATTGTGCACTGTGTACATTACTTGCTATTAACCAATTTGAAATAATGTGTTTACAGACCCTTACTTTGCACAAACTGACTTCATGCCGCCTTCTACTCTCATACTAAAAGTGAACGAGAGTTTCTCGCCAGAAATCTGTCACATATATTTATGCATGTTCCCGGTTTCCTCTGCATAGGTAAAGTGTCGTTAGTAAAAATAAAGGAAAATTTGTTTGAATAACTTTAGCTTAATTAGTAAATTTAATCTGGAACTCACTCTTTGGGTGTCATTGCAGAGAGTCCAAATAATCTTCTTTTACATGGTTACTAGATGGTTAACTAATGCATGATCATTTAATTTTGCTTTCATTTATTTCGTTTATTTATATGGAAACCTCCATATCCCGAGCAATGAGGACACTATCAGGCCTATGAGGTGACCCATCCTCCACCCTAATCTGAAAGTTCAAAGGCTTTTATATATACATGTGGTCTCCAAACCCCATCCCCAGTTTGTACTATTTGTGTAGTATATTTTCAACAAACATAATATAATCTGGAAAAAAAATTTCAGACCTGGGTTCAACTATTTTCGATAGGGCGTATTAGTCTAGAAAGTATGTACTGGTCTAGTTTCTGATATCTATGTTTAGTTTCTTTACCCCTCAAGCCTAAAGTTTATTTAAATCAGGTTTGTTCTTCCCTCCACATGGTACTACTCCGGCTTGCTGATTTCCATACTTTTAAAAAAGTACTCATTGACATAGTTCTATAAATAATCGTACTATTCCTGTGTGCAGTGATATCTTTGTTCTACAGTCAACTTTTCAATAAGTGAGTGAATATTTTCTTTCATTACTCGGATCAACATAATTTCATATAGATTCTATCACTCCATTACCCGAAAATTTTCCATCTTTGGACACATTGATCATTATTCAATTACAAAGAAATGGTAAAAAAGAATATGTTCAGTTTCCATTATAGTACAACGTTTAAAATTAGTTTATGAGTGTTGTCGTTGAATAATAATGCATAAACAATAATATTTGACATATAGGCAGGTAGAGTTGTACTTGATTCGAGTCTGAAGTCTGTGTTCTGGTCACAAACTTTATCCTTCCCTCGTTGGATGGGAAAACGGACCTAGAAAGGCTCAGGTACTGCAAGAACACATCAATGTCCAGAGAATCTGAAAAAAATGCGACGAATGAATATGTAAATTATGAAGACAGAACATCAAAAAGTATGAAAATTTTCTTGAAGGAATAGTTGAAACTATGACACTTAGAGCTGGCCACATCAAAGGGACCGTTGACACTATAACACTTAAGGCTGACCACTCAAAATGGACAGCTGGAACTATAACATTCATGGCTGACCAAGTCAGTTGGACAGTCGAAACTACGATATTTAGGTATGACCACATCAAAGGGACAGCTGAAGATATGACAAGAAGGGCTGACCTCATTAATGTGACACTTTAAAACATAACACTTATGGATTACCACATTAAAAGGAACACTTCAAACTATAACATTTAAGGTTGACCACATCAAAGGGACTTTTGGAAATATAACACCTAGGGTTGACAACATTACTGGGACAGTTGGAACTATTACTCTTAGGACTGACCACATCAAATGAACGAAACTATAACACATAGGGCTGACTACATTTAAAAGGACAGTTGAAACGACGATGCTTAAGGACTGACTACATCAGAGAAAAATAAAAACATAATACGTAGGGATGACCACATCAAAGGGGCAGATGGAACTGTAAAACAGGTTCACCGTGTCAAAAGGGACACTTGAACTATAACACTTAGGGTTGACAGAAAGGGGCAGTTGAAACTATAGCACTTAGGGTTGAAACACGTCACAGGGGCAGTTGAAACTATAATACTTAGAGTTGATAACATCAATGGGAAAGTTGAAGCTTTAACACTTTGGGCTGTCCCTATCAAAGGGGCACTTAAAACAATAACACTTTGGGCTGGCCACATTAATGATATAGTTGAAACTATGACACTTATGGCTGAAAACAAACTATAACTCATAGGGCTGACTACATCAAAGGGATAGCTGAGACTATAACACTTAAGGTTGACCACACATATGAGACACTTCAAAACCTATAACACTCAGGGTTGGCTACATCGATTGGAAGTTTGAATGTAAAACACTTAGACTTGACCACATCAATGGAAGATGTTTTAACAGTTATATCTGACCAAATCAAATTGACACTTAAAATATAACACTTAATTTGACCACATTAATATGACACTTGAACAATAACGCTTAGTTTGACAACATCAATGGGACACTTGAAAGTACAGCACTTGGAGCTGACCACTTCAAAGGAACATTTGAAACTAAAACATTTCTGCTTACCAAATCAAGTGGACACTTGAAACTATGCACATTGTGCTGACTACATCACTGGGACACTTGAGACGATAACACTAAGTATTGATATATTTACTGTACTTACGATAAATGATAATATTTTGTATCAGGTTCATAAAGCTAGTAGGATTGACAACCAAATAAGTATCAAAGTCTATTTATTTACATGACCCAAGTAGCAAATTTTAATGGAGTTATTCCTTTATTACACGAGGATTGCTTTTTTAGTGCGCTTACAAAAAGTGGGAATATATATTTGTATATGTATATCCTCCCCACAACTCTGATGTGGTGTGATGCCCTTACGTTCTTTCATCTTCTAGTGCATAAGAGATAAAACCCACGACTCACTTAGAGGGATATGTTGAATCATTGTCTCCTTAATTATAGTGTAGCCGTCGCCACCGTTGATGACGAAATCGGGCAGAAGAATATTGTACACTGTGTTGTCATCCAGAAGACTGTACGTTGGCGCTTTACAGACATGACATCTCACCTCTACAGACACCACTCTCTGACCTTTAGGACTTCCAAGGTCGTAAGCAACATGGAGACCTGGATAGAATGACATACTTTATAACAATATTTAACACCATTTACAGTTGCTTCTAAGAAGGATTAGCTCATACACATCTCAGAGACTAGAGGCATTGTTTTGCATTGTAGTCATTTCGGTGAAATGCCCGGATAAAATTGAAACGGTCTGAATCAAAATATCAAACTCTGACTCCGCTTTATAAAATCTATACTTATTGACATAGGGATTTTGCATAATATTTATATTCCTTCAACAACGAATGTGATCTCGTATATAAATTAATATATGGTTAGAAACGTGTATGAATGGAATTCTTCACTATGATGACATGTGTACAAGGTTGTTTAAAAACATTTTCTTTGATATTCAACACCATTAAAAGTGGCCTTATCAAAGACAATGGCAGAAATGTTCAGCGGTACTTAATTATGGAAAAATATATTAGAGTCTTAAGTACTAACGAAGAGACCTTAAACTTTGAATGGGTCCGAAAAGAGAATGACAGTTTGTCTAAAACTGACAACAGTTTGTATTCAACAGCTAATACAAACATTAGAGATCTCAAATCGTAACATCAGAGATATTTAATATGAAATAGGTCTTGAACCTTACAATGATGATGTGATATGACAACTTAGGTTTCCCTAGAAGTAAATGTGTTACAAGACAAAGAATACCTGACATCTGAAGAAAAGCTCCAGGCCGGTTCTGGGGATCGTAATTTTCAACTGCATGCTCAAGCATTTTCCGCAGATGGATGCCCCGTATTTTGATCAAGTCGACGTTATTTCCAAAAGGAAACACCGTCAAGACATTACCCATGGTGATATTTCCTGCAAATTGGAGAACAGTCCAATATCTGTATCAAGGACACTAATTGGGTTACAAAAATCCCCTTTGAATGAATGGTATCCTTCATGCAGAGGTTTATACTTATATGGCAGTATGAAAAGGACACAAATGTTTTCCTTTATGAACAAGTATTCTTTATATATCAATGTTTCTCTGAGACAGGTTTGACTAGTGTCATTATTATATGATTATTTTTGTCTCCGTTGACTTTACGTTGTCAGAATCGTGCAATATTTTACGATAATGTACACCTTCATATTGCACGCACGTGCTTAACACGTGTGGCTAAAGATAGTACAGTGTAATAGGAACTACTTTGTAAACAACCAAGTACACTCGTGTAATAAACGCCTTAGCTTTTCGTTGATTAAATTTGTTTGTGAATGAAATAAAGATACATTAAAAAGTTAACGATGTGGACGAGTTCACTGAGTCAGAAACGAGACTTTCAATGAACGAAACGAATGAACGTGTTATTCGCAATGTCAACTACAAACGCGAGAGACGCAATAATTGAAAATACGGTTATGATCATTGAAATAGTTATTTAGGAGAATACTCTTTTCTTTTGGCAAATAGTATGGTTAAAGAAAAGAAAAGCATATTGAGGTCAAGGGCTATCGCATATCTATCAGAGACGTACCAATTTACAAGTCTGTCAAAATACTAGTTCTGAGAATAAAATTCAACTGGAGATTTTAGTAGGTAGCAAGAGCCTCAGAGCCAATAAATTAAGACCACTGAAATGTATTATTTCCGCTGGATAAATGGAGTGTCACACAACAGCTGCTTTTCAATTTTCCTTGTGTAACTATGTGCTATATTGTTAGGCTAGCGATATAAGACACGCTGTATGTTACAGGTCATAGCTGGCGGCCTTCCAACAGCGAAATGCAAGTGACAATGCATAAGCATGTTTTCTTAAGCTGGTAATAAGAATGGTAATAAATATGCTTACATTTATGCATCTTGAATTTCCTGAAATTGTACTTCTTAGTTAGTTCCTCAAATCCGACTGACATGTCCTGCAAAACCTGATACACACAGACGTTGTACTGGAATTTCGAGTAGCCTACATTTCCAGCTGAAACCCATTCATCTTATTGCACTGAATTAACCCAATTATTAGGGGTGAAACGATTCGTCGATATATCGATGCATCAATACTTTTGCTGTAACGAACCGATACAAAAGATGGAGAATCGATACAAAACGATACTTACCATATGTGAGTTATTTTAGTCTTCAGCAGTCGTGACCAATAATTACTAGTTTCCCTCGGTATTCTTTAAATATAGAATTCATCTGAAACAGCATTTGCAGTCCTAGGCACTCATTTTTGTTAGGAGAAACGAACAAATACTATTGAGAATACTCGCTCGCCGTCTGCAAATTAAAACGGTGACATGGTTCATAATCTGCGCCCCCCCCCCAATTCTATGCTAATTATCTTAACCCACTAACACGTTCAGCATATAGGATACATTCCAAAAAAGTTCCACATGTATAATGAAGTACCTTACTCATCATTTAATAACAACTTTTACGCGAAGTTTCTACGTTGAATTGTATGTCTACTTTGGTCGATTTGAAACCTACACTACCAGTGTGTCACACGGTGAAATATGTTACACTGAAATTTCATTGGTGGTTATTGCTTGTTCCGTTCCAGGTTAAATAATAACTACCAGTCAGAAATTAGTGTAGCTTATTCCCTGCGTGACAAACAGGAAGTACGAGAAAAGCAACAGAAAAACGTCACGCATAAGTCATTAATATGTACAGTACTTAAACAGAGATGCTGTCATGGTATGCGATTGAGCAAATCGTGCAAAAGTCGTACGAATTCGCACACCTGGAGAAGAGTGATGAGCGAGAACTCACGCAAATTAGTTGATAGTCCCGCATATGAAAATGTGCATAGGAAGTTGTTATGTATATTTAATTGTTTGTTTGTTAGTTTTAAAAAAAAAAATTATATTTCATTACATGATATTGTATGTAACATTTTATGCTGGACTTGACTTTGTCCAAAACTGAGTTCATTTCTGCTTGACCCGACTGGCTTTTTTTCATTTTATGTAAACAACTAATACATAGCTAAATTATTCTCTGTGTGTATGGACTTAATATCAGGATCATTATTAATAGAAGAGGTAAATATGTTTATTTGGGTCAAAGTATTGAGGCTTCCTAAGTGAATTATACATAATCCAGGTTACTGTTTTGTAAACATCAGCATCATTCTAGAACGTTATTTTCTAGTAGGTAATGTATCTTTTTTTTTACAAAATGCTAATTGTGACCTGAGGTCAAGTAGAGAATTATATAATCTTGTGATTGTGAGGACTGTATCATTTGTGCTTTACCATCTAGCACTTTCAAGTTGTATTATGTTGTGTCCAGTTGGGTGGAAATTTTATTTCTTCGAATTATTGAATTCAATTGATTATTTTCCCTGGAAATACAATAGTGCTCTGATAAAATTCTTGGATAGAGACATTCACTGGAATTTAGAGTGTATTCAAACCTGGAATTATATTTCTGTGATTCAACAAAAGACTGCTGGCACATCAGCACACTAGGAGCTATAAAAGACACTTCATCGCCTTCAGTTTTCTTTTCTTTTACAGAATTTTATTCAGGACTTTAAATTACTAGGACTTGTGTTTGTAATTCTTGTATTATTTTGGGATTTAATTCGCAATACTGTAAGTTCGTTTTTCTCATTTTCACTTTGTATTCAAGGGAAATAAATAATTTGTTAAATTTTATAAAGCTTGTTGTCTTTCATTCTTTTCTGTTATTTATTTTAAGAACATAGACTCGTAACAAAGTATACAATTTTTACTTAACCGTTCTTGTCACGACAACTGTTTTTTGGGGTATGCAACTGTTTACACATCTGGGTTCTTCAAGAATGACATGAATGGTTATTAAACTAAATTTGACTGGCACATTGTTTCCTAGAATATGCATTGTGGCGTAGTATGAACCTTCCATGAAGGGAGTTTTACAAATGCGTGTTTAAAATACGGGCTACCTAGAAAACCCAAAATGTCTGATTCCGGCGTGGTTCATGACGTTTTCGTTCGGCAAATAATTTTTAAAGTTATGAAGTATATTGGATTATTGGAGCTTGGAAATTGTTAATGGAGATACCAGTAAGTGATTTTGAGCCCGAAAATGGTGCTAGATACGAATCAGATGTACATGTTGAATGGACAAAAATAGACGGCATGACGGTCAATCTCCCTTTCAGGGATATTTCGAAATTAATTGTACAAAGGGCAGAATACTGAGCCCAATTAAAAAATAGAGACAATTTAGAAGTTGAATGCAACTTTCATTTTTTTATCAACCCAATTCAGCCCTGCGGATGATATGCTAGAAAACCATATATCCATATCAGCGTTAAGATAAACTGAATAATAAGGGTGACAAAAAAATGAATTTAAGAAGTAAAATATTTATTTGAATACCTCTGTCTGCACAAGCAGACTATGGCACTGATGGACTAAAAGCCCTAATACAGCAGTATGGAACAGTTAAGAATTCAGGCATGATAGTTAGTAAACTACTGATTCAATAACGTTAGTTTATGTTAATGAAAAATCCTATTTTGGAGCAGATGATTCCATAAGATAATATCTGTAAGCTCTGGAAACTTGTAAATAACAGCTACAAAGATCAGTTCCCCAACATATTCAAGCCGACAAAGCTAGGTATGCATATGCCCCTTCAGAAGGAAGCATAGAAATATGCCCCTTCAGAAGGAATCATAGAAATATATTCATACACAGATAATGAACAGAGTATGCTCAGATATAATTAAAAGATTAATACCTATACAACTAGAGGAGATATCTTTTAAAGATTCTGATTTCACTAGAGCTCTAAACAAGTGGATCAGGAAGAATGAGAGACAGATATTGAAGTGTTAGGCAAATATTGAACTATGACCATTTCCTCCTCCCCATCCTTCTTTAATACACTCGCCTTCTTTCGGTGACAAAGACTGAAGTACCCTTGAAGATAAAATCTTGGGGGCATCTCTCCTTAAATTGTACATAGGGAACAAATTTGGAATTTCTCTTTTTATGCGGAGATATTTAACCTTTGAATGAATATTGATAGAATAAATAAAATTAGTACGGAATCAGACTACTCAAGTGTATCACCTTGTATAAAACTTTTTTAAAAATTATAGAATAGGACTGGTTGTTTTCAGTAGTTTTCCGTCTTCACTGCCAAATACAAGTACCTCTGGATGCAGCAGTCTTTTGTATCTGCAGGAAGTACAATGTGATAGATTTTGTTGGTATTCATCCTCGTTCCCATGCCCGGATTAGTTCTAGATGAGATTTTCGTTGCAGGAGGAAATTTGTTTTTCTTCTGTTTTGAAGATAACATCATAATGTCTTCCAAGCTTAAGTGAGACATGACCTTGGTAATAAGACGTTTTCCAAGTATTCATGCCATGCAAAACAAAGGGCCTGCTAAAGTGAGTTA
The DNA here is from genome assembly GCA_016617855.1 of Megalonaias nervosa. Classification (NCBI taxonomy): domain Eukaryota; kingdom Metazoa; phylum Mollusca; class Bivalvia; order Unionida; family Unionidae; genus Megalonaias; species Megalonaias nervosa. Next base: position 1,331 of record JAECUM010049797.1, on the reverse strand, counting down.
AATGGAGCCACTATTAAATGGCCTGAAACGCTAAAGAAAAAACAAACTTACTGACAACCACAGGTAATCTGTTTGAAAGTATTTTTGTTTTCTTTTCATCGATGACAATTGCATATAAATATATGATATATACCTTTATTCTGCACACTGGAAATGCTACCAGTATGTCAATATACATAAGAAGATACACCTACCTTCCAAAGATGGAACGACCATCAATTTCATATGTGTATCGATATGTATCATATCGCAGGCTGTTTATCGTGAATCGAATCGATACGAGGCACAGGTGTATCGTTTCACCCCTGCCAATTACCCAGCCCCTCATAATCAGAAACGCATAACTGAGCCGAATCAACATAGAAACAAAATACATGCGCATTCATCCACAATATGGCTCTAATTTTCAATTTTAAGTAGACCAAAACGACAATTCTTTTTCAAACTGATGTAGAGCGCGCGACTAAGTTAAAAGGTCTCTGGAAGGAGCCATGTGCGCAAAATTGCTATTATTGTGTATCGATGAATCTATAAATTCAATTACATTATTTCTTGGAATATCATTTATTATTAAGCCTTAGTTAGATAAAATGAGCATATAATGTAAAGTTTACTGCATTTGTATGGGAAAAATATGAACTTGTTTCTTCTGAAAAATACTTCACTCCTGAAGATCGTGCAGTAGTTTTCAGAAAAACAAATTCAGTAACCTGTAATTACGAGATGTGCCAAACAAAGAAAGTTTAAATAATACTCTCTCTCTCTCTCTCTCTCTCTCTCTCTCTCTCTCTCTCTCTCTCTCTCTCTCTATATATATATATATATATATATATATATTTATATATATATCATCATCATCATCATCATTGGCAGCTCAGTCTCGGGAGACCATGTGAGTAGCGCCCTTGGAGTGTTGTCTGTCTCTGGGGTTTTGGCATCGTCTGTTGTGGCTGTGCAGGCCGATGCGCGAGTGACAGTCCCTATTGCAGTTGGTGCAGACGTACTGGGAAGTCTGAGTTGCTTGGGTTGCTGCTGCACTCTTCTTTCTCTCACGTTTCTCTGCGGCCTGTTGGACTCTCCTCCCATCAGAGACTGCTATGCCCTTGCTGACCGTCAATCTCCAGGTGCCTCGGTCCTCGGCCTGCACTTTCCAGCTGTCTGGTGAAATGCCGCATGCCTTCATGTCCCTCTTGCACACATCCCTGAAGCGGAGTGAGGGGCGGCCGACCCTTCTGGTGCCAGTGGCCAGCTGACCATATACGATGTCCTTTGGCAGCCTCCCATCCTCCATGCGTCGGACTTGTCCCAGCCATCGAAGGCGGTGTTTGCTC
>JAECUM010049795.1:0-15040 GCA_016617855.1 Megalonaias nervosa | reverse complement strand
TTTACCACGGATAAAGAGAACTATAGTATAGTGCTAGTGATTAAAATGAGTATTTTTCCTCGGAGAGAGAGAATTACAGTGCAGTGCTAGTGATTAAATGATTATTTTACCACGGATAAAGAGAATTACTGTGCAGTGTTAATCATGAAAATGATTATTTTACCACGGATGAAGAAAATTGCAGAGCAGTGTTAGTGATTAAAATGATTTTTTTTTACCACGGACAAAGAGAATTACATTGCAGTTTTAGTGATTAAAATGGTTATTTTTCCACGGATGAAAAGAATTACAGTATAGTTCTAGTGATTACAATGATCATCTCGCCACGGAGAAAGAGAATTACAGTGCAGTGTTATTTACTGAAATGGTGATTTCACCACGGATAAGGAGAATTACAGTATAGTGCTAGTGATTAAGATGATTATTTTAACTCGGTTAGAGAGAATTACAGTGCAGTGCTAGTGATTAAAATGACTATTTTACCACGGATAAAGAGAATTTCAGTATAGTGCTAGTGATTAAAATGATTATTTTACCTCGGATAAAGAGAACTACAGTACAGTGCTTGTGATTAAAATGATTATTTTATCATGGATAAAGAGAATTACACTGCAGTGGAAGTGATTAATATGATTATTTTACCACGGATGAAGAGAATTACAGTGCAGTGCTAGTGATTAAAATAATTATTTTATTACGGATAAAGAGAATTACAGTACTTTGCTACTGATTAAAATGATTATTTTACCACGGATAAAGAGAATTACAGAACAGTGCTAGTGATTAAAATGATTATTTTACCATGGATAAAGATAATTACAGTGCAGTGCTAGTGATTAAAATGATTATTTTACCACGGATAAAGAGAATTACAGAACAGTGCTAGTTATTAAAATGATTATTTTACCATGGATAAAGATAATTACAGTGCAGTGCTAGTGATAGAAATTATTTTTTTACCACGGCTAAAGAGATTTACAGTACAGTGCTTGTGATTAAAATAATTGTTTTACCACGGATAAAGAGAATTACAATATAGTGTTAGTGATTAAAATGATTATTTTACCACGGATAAAGAGAATTACTATACAGTGCTAGTGACTGAAATGGTTATGTTGCCACGGATAAAGAGAATTACAGTGCAGTGTTGGTGATTAAAATCATTATTTTACCACGGATAAAGATAATGGCAGTATAGTGCAAGTGATTAAAATGATTATTCTACCTCGGATAGAGAGAATTACAGTACAATGCTCGTGATTAAAATGATTATTTTACCATTGATAAAGAGAATTACAGTATGGTGCTAGTGATTAAAATGACTATTTTACCACGGATAAAGAGAATTACGGTACAGTCCTAGTGATTGAACTGATTATTTTTTAACGGTTAAAGAGAATTACAGTGCAGTGCTAGTGATTAAAATGATTATTTTACCACGGATAAAGAGAATTACCGTACAATGCTCGTGATTAAAATGATTATTTTACCACGGATAAAGAGAATTACAATATAGTGCTAGTGATTGAAATGAGGATTTTACCATGGATAGAGAGAATTATAGTGCAGTGCAAGTGATTAAAATGATTATTTTACCACCGATGAAGAGAACTAAAGTAGAGTGTTAGTATTAAAATGATTATTTTGCCACGGACAAGGAGAATTACAGTGCAGTGTTAGCGATTGAAATGATTATTTCACCACGGATTAAGAGAATTTCCGTGCAATCTTAGTGATAAAAATGATTATTTTACCACGGAGAAAGAGAATTACAATGCAGTGTTAGTGATTAAAATGATTATTTTACCACGGATAAAGAGAATTACTGTGCAGTGTTAGTGATGAAAATGATTTTTTTTACCACCGATAAAGAGAATTGCAGAGCAGTGTTAGTGATTAAAATGAGTGTTTTACGACGGACAAAGATAACTGCAGTGCAGTTTTAGTGACTAAAATGGTTATTTTTCCACGGATGAAAAGAATTACAGTATAGTGCTAGTGATTAAAATAATCATTTTACCACGGATAAAGAGAATTACAGTGCAATGTTATTGATTGAAATGGTGATTTCACCACGGATAAAGAGACTTACAGTATAGTGCTAGTGATAAAAATGATTATTTTACCACGGAGAAAGAGAATTACAATGCAGTGCTAGTGATTAAAATGACTATTGTACCACGGATAAAGAGAAATACAGTACAGTCCTAGTGATTGAAGAGATTATTTTTTAGCGGATAAAGAGAATTACTGTGCATTGCTAGTGATAAAAATGACTATTTTACCACGGATAAAGAGAATTACAGTATAGTGCTAGTGATGAAAATGATTATTTTACCTGGGACAGAGAGAATTACAGTGCAGTGCTTGTGATTAAAATGACTATTTTACCACGGATAAAGAGAATTATGGTACAGTCTTAGTGATTGAAGTGATTTTTTTTTTAACGGATAAAGAGAATTACAGTGCAGTACTAGTGATTAAAATGATTATTTTACCACGGATAAAGAGAATTACAGTACAGTGCTAGTGACTAAAATGATTATTTTATGACGGAGAAAGAGAATTACAATGGTGTGTTAGTGATTACAATGATTATTTTACCACGGATAAAGAGAATTACTGTGCAGTGTTAGCGATTGAAATGATCATTTTACCACAGATTAAGAGAATTTCCGTGCAATCTTAGTGATAAAATTGATTATTTTACCACGGAGAAAGAGAATTAGAATGCAGTGTTAGTGTTTAAAATGATTATTTTACCACGGATAAAGAGAATTGCAGAGCAGTGTTAGTGATTAAAATGAGTGTTTTACGACGGACAAAGATAATTGCAGTGCAGTTTTAGTGATTAAAATGGTTATTTTTCCACTGATGAAAAGAATTGCAGAATAGTGCTAGTGATTAAAATAATCATTTTACCACGGATAAAGAGAATTACAGTGCAATGTTATTGATTGAAATGGTGATTTCACCACGGATAAAGAGAATTACAGTATAGTGCTAGTGATTAAAATGATTATTTTACCTCGGATAGAGAGAATTACAATGCAGTGCTAGTGATCAAAATGACTATTGTACCACGGATAAAGAGAAATACAGTACAGTCCTAGTGATTGAAGAGATTATTTTTTAGCGGATAAAGAGAATTACTGTGCATTGCTAGTGATAAAAATGACTATTTTACCACGGATAAAGAGAATTACAGTATAGTGCTAGTGATGAAAATGATTATTTTACCTGGGACAGAGAGAATTACAGTGCAGTGCTTGTGATTAAAATGACTATTTTACCACGGATAAAGAGAATTATGGTACAGTCGTAGTGATTGAAGTGATTTTTTTTTTAACGGATAAAGAGAATTACAGTGCAGTACTAGTGATTAAAATGATTATTTTACCACGGATAAAGAGAATTACAGTACAGTGCTAGTGATTAAAATGATTATTTTACCACGGATAAATAGAATTAGAGTATAGTGTTAGTATTAAAATGGTTATTTTGGCACGAAAATGAGAATTACGGTGTAGTGTTAGCGATTGAAATGATCATTTTACCACGGATTAAGAGAATTACCGTGCAATGTTAGTGATTAAAATGATTATTTTATGACGGAGAAAGAGAATTACAATGGTGTGTTAGTGATTACAATGATTATTTTACCACGGATAAAGAGAATTACTGTGCAGTGTTAGTGATTAAAATGATTATTTCACCACGGATAAAGAGAATTTTTGTGCAGTGTTAGTGATGAAAATGATTATTTTACCACGGATAAAGAGAATTGCAGAGCAGTGTTAGTGACTAAAATGAGTGTTTTCCGACGGACAAAGAGAATTACAGTGCAGTTTTAGTGATTTAAATGGTTATTTCTCCACGGATGAAAAGAATTACAGTATAGTGCTAGTGATGAAAATGATCATTTTACAGGATAAAGAGTATTACAGTGCAGTGTCAGTGATTAAAATGGTCATTTCAGTACAGTGCTAGTGATGAAATGGTTCTCTTACCACGGATAAAGAGAATTACAGTACAGTGCTATTGATTGAAATGGTCTTTTTACAACGGATAAAGATAATGACAGTATATTGTTCGTGATGAAAATGGTTATTTTACCACGGATAAAGAGAATTACAGTAGAGTGCTAGTGATTGAGATGGTTATGTTACCACGGATGAAGAGAATTACAGTGCTGTGTTAGTGATTAAAATGATTATTTTACAACGGATAAGGAGAATTACAGTATAGTGCTAGTGAAAAGAGAATTACTGTGCATTGCTAGTGATAAAAATGATTATTTTACCACGGATAAATAGAATTAGAGTATAGTATTAGTATTAAAATGATTATTTTGGCACGGACAATGAGAATTACGGTGTAGTGTTAGCGATTGAAATGATCATTTTACCACGGATTAAGAGAATTACCGTGCAATGTTAGTGATTAAAATGATTATTTTATGACGGAGAAAGAGAACTACAATGGTGTGTTAGTGATTACAATGATTATTTTACCACGGATAAAGAGAATTACTGTGCAGTGTTAGAGATTAAAATGATTATTTCACCACGGATAAAAAGAATTGCGGAGCAGTGTTAGTGATTAGAATGATTATTTTACCACGGACAAAGAGAATTACAGTGCAGTTTTAGTGATTAAAATGGTTATTTTTCCACGGATGAAAACAATTATAGTATAGTGCTATTGATGAATATGTTCATTTTACAGGAGAAAGAGAATTACAGTGCAGTGTTATTGATTGAAATGCTGATTTCACCACGGAGAAGGAGAATTACAGTATAGTGCTAGTGATAAAAATGATTTTTTTTACCACGGATAAAGAGAATTAAAGTAGAGTGTTAGTATTAAAATGATTATTTTGCCACGGACAAGGAGAATTACAGTGCAGTGTTAGCGATTGAAATGATTATTTTACCACGGATTAAGAGAATTTCCGTGCAATCTTAATGTTAAAAATGATTATTTTACCACGGACAAAGAGAATTACAATGCAGTGTTAGTGATTAAAATGATTATTTTAATACGGATAAAGAGAATTACTGTGCAGTGTTAGTGACGAAAATGATTATTTTACCACGGATAAAGAGAATTACCGTACAATGCAGTATAGTGCTAGTGATGAAAATGATCATTTTACAGGATAAAGAGTATTACAGTGCAGTGTCAGTGATTAAAATGGTCATTTCAGTACAGTGCTAGTGATGAAATGGTTCTCTTACCACGGATAAAGAGAATTACAGTACAGTGCTATTGATTGAAATGGTCTTTTTACAACGGATAAAGATAATTACAGTATATTGTTGGTCATGAAAATGGTTATTTTACCACGGATAAAGAGAATTACAGTACAGTGCTAGTGATTGAAATGGTTATGTTACCACGGATAAAGAGAATTACGGTGCTGTGTTAGTGATTAAAATGATTATTTTACCACGGATAAGGAGAATTACAGTATAGTGCTAGTGATTAAAATGATCATTTTTCCTCGGATAGAGAGAATTACAGTGCAGTGCTAGTGATTAAAATGACTATTTTAGCACGGATAAAGAGAATTACGGTACAGTCCTAGTGATTGAAGTGATTATTTTCTAACGGATAAAGAGAATTAGTGCGCAGTGCTAGTGATTAAAATGATTATTTTACCACGGATAAAGAGAATTACGGTGCAGTGCTAGTGATTGAAATGATTGTATTACCACGGCTAAAGAGAATTACAGTACAGTTTTAGTGATCAAAATGATTATTTTACCACGGATAAAGAGAATTACACTACAGTTCTAGTGATTAAAATGATTGTTTTACAACGGATAAAGAGAATTACAGTATAGTGTTAGTGATAAAAATGAGTACTTTACCACGGATAAAGGCAATTACAGTGCAGTGCTAGTGATTGAAATCACTATTTTACCACGGATAAAGAGAATTAAAGTACAGTCCTAGTGATTCAGGTGATTATTTTCCCACGGATAAAGAGAATTACCGTGCAGTGCTAGTGATTGTAATGATTATTTTACCATGGATAAAGAGAATTACAGTACAGTGCTAGTGATTAAAATAATTATTTTACCACGGATAAAGGGAATTACAATATAGTGTTAGTGATTAAAATGATTATTTTACCACGGAGAGAGAGAATTACATTACAGTTCTAGTGATGAAAATAATTATTTTACCATGGATAAAGAGAATTACAGTACAGTGCTAGTGATTAAAATAATGATTTTACCACGGATAAAGAGAATTACAATATAGTGTTAGTGATTAAAATGATTATTTTACCACGGAGAAAGAGAATTACATTACAGTTCTAGTGATTAAAATAATTATTTTACCATGGATAAAGAGAATTACAGTACAGTGCTAGTGATTAAAATGATGATTTTACCACGGATAAAGAGAATTACAGTATAGTGCTAGTGATTAAAATAATTATTTTACCACGGATAAAGGGAATTACAATATAGTGTTAGTGATTAAAATGATTATTTTACCACGGATAAATAGACTTGCAGAGCAGTGTTAGTGATTAAAATGATTATTTTACCACGTCCAAAGAGAATTACAGTGTAGTTTTAGTGATTAAAATAGTTATTTTTCCACGGATGAGCAGAATTACAGTATAGTGCTAGTGATTAAAATGATCATCTTTCCACGGATAAAGAGAATTACAGTGCAGTGATATTGATTGAAATGGTGATTTCACCACGGATAAGGAGAATTACAGTATCGTGCTAGTGATTAAAATGATGATCTTACCTCGGATAGAGAGAATTACAGTGCAGTGCTAGTGATTAAAATGACTATTTTACCCGGATAAAGAGAATTACAGTATAGTGCTAGTGATTAAAATGATTATTTTACCTCGGATAGAGAGAATTACAGTGCAGTGCTAGTGATTAAAATAACTATTTTACCACGGTTAAAGAGAATTACGGTGCAGTCCTAGTGATTGAGGTGATTTTTTTTAACGGATAAAGTGAATTACAGTGCAGTGCTAGCGATTGAAATGATTATTTTACCACGGGTGAAGAGAATTACAGTGCAGTGCTAGTGATTGAAATGATTTTTTTACCACGGCTAAAGAGAATTACAAGAGAGTGTTAGTGATTAAAATGATTATTTTACCACGGATAAAGAGAATTACAATACAGTGCTAGTTATTAAAATGATTATTTTACCACGGATAAAGAAAATTACAGTGCAGTGCTAGTGATTAAAACGATTATTTTACCACGGATGAAGAGAATTACAGTACAGTTCTAGTGATTAAAATGATTATTTTACCACGGATAAAGAGAATTACACTACAGTTCTAGTGATTAAAATGATTATTTTACCACGGATAAAGAGAATTACAGTATAGTGCTAGTGATTAAAATGATTATTTTACCATGGATAGAGAGAATTACATTGCAGTGCTAGTGATTAAAATGATTATTTTACCACGGATAAACAGAATTACAGTATAGTGTTAGTATTAAAATGATTATTTGGCACGGACAAGGAGATTTACAGTGTAGTGTTAGCGATTAAAATGATTATTTTACCACGGAGAAAGAGAATTACAATGCAGTGTTTGTGATTAAAATGAGTATTTTACCACGGATAAAGAGAATCCCTGTGAAGTGTTAGCAATTAAAATGATTATTTTACCACTGATAAAGAGAATTGCAGATCAGTGTTAGTGATTAAAATGATTATTTTACCACGGACAAAGAGAATTACAGTGCAGTTTTAGTCATTAAAATGGTTATTTTTCCACGGATGAAAAGAATTACAGTATAGTGCTAGTGATTAAAATGATCATTTTTCCACGGATAAGGAGAATTACAGTGCAGTGTTATTGATTGAAATGTGGATTTCACCACGGATAAGGAGAATTACAGTATAGTGCTAGTGATTAAAATGATTATTTTACCACGGATAAAGAGAATTATAGTAGAGTGTTAGTGATTAAAATGATCATTTTACCACGGATAAAGAGAATTACAGTACAGTGCTAGTGATGAAATGGTTTTCTTACCACGGATAAAGAGAATTACAGTACAGTGCTAGTGATTGTAATGGTCATTTTACAGCGGATAAAGATAATTACAGTATATTGTTGGTGATGAAAATGGTTTTTTTTACCACGGATAAAGAGAATTACAGTACAGTGCTGGTGATTGAAATGGTTATGTTACCACGGATAAAGAGAATTACAGTATAGTGATAGTGATTAAAATAATTATTTTACCTCGGATAGAGAGAATTACAGTGCTGTGCTAGTGATTAAAATGATTATTTTACCATGGATAAAGATAATTACAGTATAGTGCTCGTGATTGAAATGATTATTTTTCCACGGATAATGATAATTACAGTACAGTGTTAGTGATGAAAATGATTATTTTTCCACTGATAAAGAGAGTTACAGTACTAGTGATTAAAATGGTTATGTTACCACGGATAAAGCAAATTACAGTAGAGTTCTAGAGATTAAAATGATTATTTTACCATGGATAAAGAGAATTACATTACAGTGATAATGATTAAAATGGTTATTACAATGATTATTTTTTTTACCATTGATTAAGAGAATCACATTACAATACTATTGACAGAAATTATTATTTTTTTTTACCACAGATCAACAGAATAACACAAGGAAAATTTTTGCTGAGAAGGTAATAGTCAGCGGTAAAGAAAATATTGCATATATGAGGTGTCCGAAAGCAGGCAGTTAGCTCATGATACCAAGAGAAAAAAAAAAATCCTTCTCCAGCGCGAGACTACTTAATCTTTTGATAGCTAAACATGTAGACATGCAAACAAGATGACTCCATTTTTTTAAGAAACTGCTCAAAAAATGTTTGCTAAAATAAATAATTTCGTTCCAATTGGAATTTCGTTCCAAATATTTATTCCATCCTCGGATGATGAATTCAAGTAGTATATACAGCGAGAAGTATTTTTTACACCAACCAAATCGGAGTACTACAACACCACGATAAATCTGTAAAAAAATAAATTTCAAAAGTATTAGGGCAATGCACACTTGAGCAGGGCGATGGCACTAAAATACATATAAAAATATAAATATTCAGTGCTACTAAAGTGTTTATTTGCAAAAATCTATATTTACAAGCACACTATAATATTTTCTCCCCAACGTACTCGTATGTCATACAAGGAGAGTAAATATTAATAAAACTTACTTGTGCAATCAGGCTGGAAAAGAGGCAATAATCAGGTTATGACTTTATGTGTTAATAAATTTTGGTGTAAGCGAAAAGAACAGAATAGGAGATCGAAAGGCCTGTGATTAGAAACTGGGCATAGGTGAAGAAAATAAATTGTGTACTATAAAACAGACTTTGTCAGGTAAATTCCGTTCAAATACACCATTAAGTCCGAATCACAACGCGTATCATTGAGGTACTACAGCATAAGGTCCGAATCCTAAGATGTATCATATTGCAAATACATCATTAAATCCAAATCATAGGACGTATCATAAGAAAATACATAATTAAGTCCGAATCATACGATGTGGCATATAGGAAATAATTATGTCAGAATCATAAGATGTATTATACAGCAAATACGCCATTAAGTCCGAATCATAATCATAAGGATCATATATGAAACATATAATAGGTCTGAATCATAAGATGTAACCAGGTCCAATAAAAGCCTGAAGGCCGGCGGGTGAGGCATATGACTCAGGCCTCGAGCCTTAAGGGGTCTCGGATTTTACCGGCTATTTTTTTTAGATCTCTTACATACTCTCGTTTTATACTTACTTGTCTTTTTATTTTGATATAGTAAATTATATGAGCTTGTTTTGGCGTTCATTTCAAAATTTCAAGATAACCAGGGCATAGGGGACTCAAACTTTCGAAGTGGTCCTGGCCTCTCTCAACCTCTAAAGAGGCCTGGATGTAACATGTAGCAAATACATCATTAAAACCAAATCATAAGATATCACAGAATGTCAGATTCATCATGACTGTTACGGTCATTAATATCACTGTTATAGTCATCGATATCACTGTTATAATCATCAATATCGCTGTTATAGTCATCAAAAATCATTCTCATAGGCATTCTTAGCAGTATCACTGTTCTAGTTATGGTCAACAATATCGCTGTTAAAGTATCAATATCACTGTTATAGGCATATCCATCAATATCACTGTTATAGACATATTTATATCTGTTATATTTCTGAATATCAGTGTTGTAGACATAGTCATCAATATCACTGTTATAGTCATCTTTATCATAAATGTAGCAATTTTTACCTGAAGCCTACATTACTCTTCATATTAATTAGCTGTTTCCTCACTATGAGATCCGTCACGGGGTAACAAGATGCCTTTCAGCTTTTGTTGGGTAACGCTAATATGAAGTCAATTAGACAAATGAAACCATAGCTTTATCTGTAATATCGGACCTTTATGATACACCCGTTGATACCTGTTATATGTTATTTCCTCAGCTACATATATCTACGTACCTGTAATATCTTACCTTTATGCTACACTTGTTGATGCCTGCTATAATAGTATTTTTATTCTCATGAAAATCTACCTCCTTACTTGTAATATCTTACCTTGATGCTACACCTTTGGTGCCTGCTCTGTATTATTTAGTCAGCCACATATAATTTCTTGCCTGTATTATCTGACATTTACGCTACACCTGTAGATAAATGGTTTATAATATTTCTTCAGCAAAATCTGCATTCATACCTGTTAATATCTTACTTTTATACCACACCTCATGGTACCTGCTACACATTATTTCCTTAATAACATCGTTCTCCTTCCTTAATATCTGACCTTGATGCTACATACATTGATACCTGCCTGCTTACTTTCCTGTACTATATGACCATTATGATACACCTGTTGATACCTTATTTATATATTTTTCCCTCAGCCGCATCTTCCTAACTTGTACTATCTGGTCTGTATGCTACACTCGTTGACACTTGTTACATATTATGTCTTTAGTCATATATACCTCCTTACATGCTATATCTCACCTATCTATCTATCTATTCGACACACACGATTAGAAGATTAGAATTACAATGTCATTGGGGTTGGGTGGGGTGTGAGAGGGGGGAATTAAAATATTGTCAGAAATAATGCTCCAGATAATAATTGACGAAAAATTAAAAGTACTTTATCAAGAAATTGTAATAGAAGGGGAATAACTCCGGAACATTGTGGGTTGCGTCATTGATTTTTGCGCTGAATACTGAAAAAATTTGTACTAAATGGAGCAGTAGTGTGTTTTCACACAAAAAGAGTCGTTGAATGTTGTTTTGTTTTGTGTTTTAAAAAATGTATGTTCTTTAGCAATAAATATTATAAACTGATTTTTTGCCAAGTTACTAATCTTGCATCTGAAGTCTAAGCCGGGAATTTTAATGCAGTTGTAATATTGTAGAACTTGCACAATACCCTACATACATTTGAACAGCGTAGAACATGCACAATACCATATAAATATTTTATTAAATGCTTTGTTGTTTCCAGTAGTTGAATAGGTAAAGTTTATGTAATTTATTTTTACAAAGTAGTTAACTTAGACCTCATTGTTTTGGGGTATCGCACGGTACAACATATCGAATGGTCTTTTGTTCGAATCGCGGCAGAGATTTATATTTTGTATAGCAAAGACTTCATTACAGCTTAAAATAGTAACGTAAAAAAAAGATAAAATTTTAAAAAATATTATTTTGACTTCCGTCTAGTCTGAGAACAGAGAAATGGTGATGCAATAGAACAGTTAAATCATATTTGAGATTACTAGCAAGCTAATGTCAAGGAACAAATGTACACCACTTCCAACTACCTTCTCTCCAGTCAAACTTCCGGACATGTTTGCAAATTTCTGGCTATCCATTAGATCCAGAATTAAACACAAAATTTGTTCTCTGTGCTACGTTTCGCTGACGGGCTCCAGTCCAACATATGTATCCGACCTAACCCATGTGTACACACCAGCAAGATACTTACGCTCCTCTTCTGACACTCGTATTCTCATTATTCCCACAATGAATATGGACAACGTTCTTTTGCATACCAGGGTCCAGGAACGTGGAACGAATTACCCACTGAACTTAGATACAAAGACACAGTGATCTCATTCAAGAGCGCTCTTAAAACTCACCTATTTCAACTGCAAGAACAGACTTAAAGACCTAATAATGTTTCCTTACCTTAAATATTTTCAGTATATTTTCTGTTTTCTAATTTCATGGTGTTTGTTTTTATTTTTGTAATTATATCATTATATATGTACTTTAAGTGTTATCAGATGTTGTAAAGCTCTTAGAACTTCTAAAGATTAGGCGCTATACAAAGTCCCCATTATTATTATTATTATTATATCGACTTCAGTGCTGAGTTAAAGTACACAGAAACAGTGACGTAATACACAGCGCACGTAAAAAAGTGATGTAGTTATACACATAAATAAGTGATGTAGTTGTGCGCATAAAAAGTGACGCAGAACACAAACATATGCTGCAAGATCAAAATAAAGACGTCCATACTAGAAGCGCAAAAGCGAAAATAAGAAACAATTATAACCTCCTCAAATCCGAGTTTATACTGAAAAAGAATATTAGAAAGGAAGAAAAGACAGAATTTAAACAGAATAATAACAAAAAGATTTAGAGATTCATTGAAAATAAATGTGACTGAGTGTTGATTTTTTTCGGTATTGATTTATAAATACAATTTTAATGATATTGACCTATGTCGTAAAAAACCAGACTTCATTTATCTTGTACTATGAAAGCTCAGTTGCATTTCACAATGAAACGACCCATTCAAAAAGCGCACAAGTTGCGCATGGATTTTTTTAAAACTACAAAACCAAACATATTAACATAGTGAATGGAATTGAAATGGCTAATCTCAGTGAACATCTGTACAGTAAAAATCTTAAAGTTCTAGATGGACACTTGTCATGATATAGTTGAGAGGTTCATGAAAGAAAAAAAAAGTTGAAATAACAGTCAAATTTGTTGACAGTTTTCTAGTCTTAGATCCATCTATAGAACAGCTAGATAAAGGTGTAAGTAATGGACAATTTACAGAAACACAGATAGACCGTATAGACGTAATCCCGAGACACTTAAAGGTCGTATAGACGTGACACCGAAATATTTGAGGAATGACATTAACCAGTATGAATACATGGATAGTTTCAAAAGGTTAAATGAAGCAGCTGTACCACTTAACGCAACATTTATATCATGCAAATAAACATCTGTACCACGTTATGAAACAACTATACCACGTAAAGAAACAGCTGTACCGCCTAATGAAAAAGCTATACCATGCATGGAATCAGCTGTACCACGAAAAGAAACAACTATACCACTTAATAAACAGCTATATCACATATATAAACAGCTGTACCACGTAACGAAACAGCTATACCACTTACAGAATCAGCTGTACCACTTACCACGTAAGGAAACAGCTGTTCCACTTAATGAAATAACTAGACCACGAAAAGAAACAGCTATACCACATAATGAAGCACCTGTACCACGTGGATGAAGGTGTTCGCTTCCACTCGTCGCAGAGGACAATGGTTGTCGTTCTGCTCTGGCTTTTGCTGATGGGATTTCCTACTTTAGGTAAGACGTAGCTCATAAAGTCTCGCTTCTTCTATGTTGTTCGTTTTGTACTCGTCTGCATTTTTCATCAAAGTGAACAATGTACTATTCCATTTCATTCTCAAGCGTACATCCACTCCATTCAACAAACACTTGTCTTGCAATCACATGTCTAAATGCAAACGATCAAATCATATTTCACCTACATCCTTTTTTGAATGCTCTATCGGCAGTCGTTAAATCCAGGAATGAGAGGATCGTCATTTGCATTCAACGCTGCATCGATGAACCTTTCCAAAGTGTTAGGTTTCCATACCACTGAAGCATCCAGATGTGTCTTCTTGACTTCTTGTTCCGAAGTCAAGAGATTTTCCAGTACACTCGGTACCCCTCGGTGTCCATGTTGCCGCTGAATAGCTTGATATTCAAGTACAAATTCACAAATTTCTGAAATTGTTGACGGGAGATACTCTGCCATATTCTCCTGTGTTGACGTTGTCTGTTTTTAGAACTTTGCCTTTCAGGTGCAAGCAACTGCTATTCAGATCGATGTAATATTCCGTTTGTCCTTTGACTTCAATTTCGATGAGGTAGTCAACAATAATAAAGGATGAAATTCTACCTATTAGGATTCTTGCTTCGTCATCATCGTCGGTGACATGGCAACAGATCGAGCTATGACTTGCAACATTCACATGAATCTCCATGCATCATTTTCCTTTTTTGTTATTTAGTAATGAAAAGGTTCCGATTTCCTGACATCAGTTCTTCTTTATTATCTATTTTCTGATCGAGTCTAATAGATCGGAAATGCTTTTGACATCTCTGCTTTGTTCTTGCTGTAGCGTAGAAGAGGAATTAATGCCTTTGCCAAGATTGTGCTGCGAATTGGTAGGGGTGTCTCGGTGAGCAAAAAAGTTATTTCCATTTAAAATTAACTCATTTATTTTCCTGCTTGCATCAAGGCCTCCTTATGACATTGTTAGTCGATGTTTCATAAAAAAAATGAAAATGGGAATGTTATTGATTCCTCTTCCCATGTTGTTGTAGTTGTAGATTGAAAGAGAGGGAGAGAGAAGATGTAATTCTGGCTTCCTTTAGCGGCGGTGTCACTATAGCGATATAAGTGTTACGTTGCTAATATGTGCGAAGAAGTACCGGGATCGAACTGGAAAATAGGAAGTCAATGGTGGAAATCTGCGGCAGTAATTCTTTATTAAAATTAAACAAAACTACACTTGATATAGAAGACAAACTACACACAAATCATTTAAAATATATAATAAAAAATGTTTTGTTTAATTAGAGCTAACCAACTTCATACAATTCTATAATTTCCGTATTTCAGAATTAAAAGCCCAATAAATTGCCAATAGTGCAAAAATGCTC